>JANJXV010000207.1:0-7500 GCA_024803745.1 Megascapheus bottae
GTGTTAGGGTCAGGGTTAGGATAAGGGTAAGGTTTAGGGTTAGGGTTAGGGTTAGGGGTTAGGGTTAGGGTTAGGGTTAGGGGATAGTGTTAGTGTTAGGGTTAGGGTAAGGGTTAGGGTTAGGGGTTAGGGTTAGTGTTAGGGTTAGGTTAAGGGTTAGGGTTAGGTTTAGAGTTAGGGTAATGGTAAGTTTTAGGGTGAAGGTTAGGGTAAGTGTTAGGGTAAGTGTTAGGGTTAGGTTTAGCGTTGGGGTGAAGGTTAGGGTTAGGATTAGTGTAGGGGTAAGGGTTAGGTTTAGGGTTAGGTTTTGGTTAAGTGTTAGGGTTAGGGTTAGGTTTAGGGTAAGGGTAAGGGTAAGGGTTAGGGTTAGGGTTAGGTGTTAGGGTTAGGGTTAGGTTTAGGGTTAGGGTTAGAGTAAGGGTAAGAGTTGGGGTTAGGGTTAAGGTTCGCCTTAGGTTTACGGTTTGGGTTAGGGTAAGGGTAAGGGTTAGGGTTAGGGTTAGGTTTAGGGTAAGGGTTAGGTTTAGGTTTAGCGTTGGGGTTAGGGTTAGGCTTAGATTTAGGTGTTAGGGTTAGTGTTAGGTTAGGTTAAGGGTTAGGGTTAGGGTTAGGGTAAGGGTAAGGGTTAGGGTTAAGGTTAGGGTTAAGTTTAGGGTTAGGGTTAGGATTAGGGTACGGATAAGTGTTAGGGTTAGGATTGTGGTTAGGATTAGGGTAAGGGTTAGGGTTAGGGTTAGGGTTAGGGGAAGGGGAAGGGTTAGGGTTACTGTTAGGTTTAGGGTTGGGGTTAAGGTTAGGGTTAGGGTTAGGATGAGGGTAAGGCTAAGGTTTAGGGTTAGGGTTAGGGTTAGGGTAAAGGTTAGTGTTAGTGTTAGGGTTAGCATTACGGTAAGGGTAAGGGTTAGGGTTAGGGAGAGGGTTAAAGTAAGGGTAATGGTTAAGGTTAGGGTTAGTTTTAGGGTAATGGTTAGGGTTAGGTTTAGGGTAAGGGTAAGGTTTAGGTTTAGGGTTAGGGTTAGGGTTAGGGTAAGGGTAAGGGTTAAGGTTAGGGTAGGGGTTAGGTTTAGGGTCAGGGTAATTGTAAGGGTTAAGGTTAGGGTTAGGGTAGGGGAAAGAGTAAGGTAAGTGTTAGGGTTAAGGTTGGAATAAGTGTAAGGTTTAGGGTTAGGGTTAGGGTTAGGGTTAGGGTTAGGATTAGGGTTAGGTTTAGGGTTAGGGTTAGGGTAAGGGTTATGGTTATGGTTAGGGTTAGGGTTAGTGTTAGGTTTAGGGTTAGGGTAGGGGCAATTGTTAGGGTTAGGGTTAGGGTTAAGGTTAGGTTTGGCGTCAGTTTTAGGGTTAGGTTTAGGGTTAGGGTTAGGCTAATGTTAAGGGTTAGGTTTAGAGTTAGGGTTAAGTTTAGGGTTAGGGTTTGGGTTAGTATTAGGGTAAGGGTAAGGGTTAGGGGAAGGGTTAGCGTTAGGTTTAGGGTTACGGTTAGAGTTACGTTTAGGTTTAGGGTAAGGGTAAGGGTTAGGGTTAGGGTTAGGGTTAGGGTTAAGGTAAGGGTTAGGATTAGGGTTAGGTTTAGGTTTAGAGTAATGGTTAGGGTTAGGCTTAGGGTAAGTGCTAAGGTTATGTTTACGGTTAGGGTAAAGGTTAGGGTTAGGGTTAGATTTAGGTTTAGGGTAATGTTTAGGGTTAGGCTAAGGGTATGTGTTAGCGTTAGGGTTAGTGTTAGGGTTACGGTTAGGGTTAGGGTGAGGGTAAATGTTAGTGTTAGGGTTAGGGTTAGGGTTAGGGTTAGGGTAAGGATTAGGTTAGGTTTAGGTTTAGGGTAAGGGTAAGTGTTAGGGTGAGGGTTAGGGTTAGGGTTAAAGTTAGTTTAATGGTTAGGATTAGGGTTAGGGTTAGAATTAGGTTTAGGGTTGGTTAAGGGTAAGGGTTAGGGTTAATGTTAGGGTTAGGGTTAGGGTAAGGGTTAGGGTTAGGGTTAGGGTTCGGGTAAGGGTTAGGGTTAGGATTAGGGTTAGGGTAAGTGTTAGGGTTAGGGTAAGGGTTGGGGTTAGGGTTAGTGTAAGGGTTAGGGTTAGTTTTAGGGTTAGGGTCAGGGTAAGTGTTAGGGTGAGGGTTAGGGTTAGGGTTAGGGTAAGTGTTAGGGTTAGGGTTAGGGTTAGGTTTAGATTTTCGGTTAAGTTTAGGGTTAGGGTTATGGTAAGGGTAAGGGTTAGTGTTAGGGTTAGGGTTAGGGTAAGTGTTAGGGTTAGAGTTAGGGTTAGGGTTTGGTTAGGGTTATGGTAAGGGTAAGGGTCAGGGTTAGGTTTAGGGTTAAGGTAAGGGTAAAGTTAAGGGTTAGGGTTAGGGTTAGGGTTAGGGTTAAGGTTAGGGTGAGGGTAAGTGTAAGGTTAAGGGTTACGGTTAGGATTAGGGTTACGGTTAGTGTTAGGGTTAGGATTAGGTTTAGGGTTAGGGTTACGGTAAGGGTTAGGGTTAGGGTTAGGGTCAGGGTTAAGAATAGTGTTAGGATGAGGGTAAGGGTTAGGGTTAGGGTTAGGGTTAAGGTTGAGTTTAGGATAAGGGTTATGGTTAGGGTAAGGGTTAGGGTTAGGGTTAGGGTTAGGGTAAGGGTTAGGGTTAGGTTTAGGGTTAGGGTTAGGCTTAGTGTTAGGATGAGGGTAAGGGTTAGGGTTAAGGTTAGGGTTAGGGTAAGGGTAAGGGTTAAGGTTAGGGTTAGGGTTAGGGTTGAGGTTAGGGTTAGAGTTAGAGGAAGGATTAGGGTTAGGGTTAGGGTAAGGGTTAGGTTAAGGATTAGGGTTAGAGTTAGTGTTAGTGTTAGGGTAAGGGTAAGAGTTAGGGTTAGGGTTAGGGTTAGGGTAAGGGTAAGGGTTAGGGGTTAGGGTTAATATTATGGGTTAAGTTACGGGTTTGGTTTAGGGTTAGGGTTAGGGTTAGGGTTAGGATAAGGGTTAGGGTTAGGGTAAGGGTAAGTGTTAGGGTTAGGGTTAGGTTTAGGGTTAGCGTAAGGTTTAGGGTTAGGGTTTCGGTTAGGTTTAGGGTTGGGTTAAGGTTTGGGTTACGGTTATGGTAAGGGTAAGTGTTAGGTTAGGGTTAGGGTTAGGGTTAGGGTCTGTGTTAGGATTACGGTTAGGTTTAGGGTTAGTGTAAGGGTAAGGGTAAGGGTTAGGGGTAGGGTTAGGTTTTGGGTTAAGGTTGAGGTTAGGGTTAGGGTTAGGGTAGGGTTAGGGTTAGGGTTAGGTTAAGGGTGAGGTTTAGGTTAGGATTAGGGTAAGGGTAAGGGTTAGGGTTAGGGTTAGGTATAAGATTTAGGTTAGGGTTAGGGTTAGAGTAAAGGTTAGGGTTAGGGTTAGGGTAAGGGTTGGGGTTAGGGTTAGGGTTAGGGTAAGGGTTAGGGTTAGGGTTCAGGGTTAGTGTTAGTGTTAGGTTAAGGTTTAGGGTTAGGGCTAGGGTTAGGATAAGGGTTAGGGTTAGGGTTATCGTTAGAGTTAGGGTTAGGGTTAGGTTAAGTGTAAGGGTTAGGGTTAGGGTTAGGGTTAGAGTTACATTTAGGACTGGTTATGGGTAAGGGTTAGCGTTAGGGTTAGGGTTAGGGTAAGGTCAAGGATTAGGGTTAGGGGTTAGGGTTAGGGTTTGGGTTAGGGTTAGGGTAAGGGTTAGGGTTAGGGTTAGTGTAAGGGTTAGGGTTAGGGTTAGGGTTAGGGTAAGGATAAGGGATAGGGTTAGGGTTAGGGTTAGGTTTAGGGTAACGGTTAGGGCTAAGGTTAGGGTTAGGGTTAGTGTTAGGGTAAGGGAAAGGGTTAGGTTTAGGGTTAGGGTTAAGGTAAGGGTAAGGATTAGGTTTAGGATTATGGTTAGGGTTAGGGTAAGGGTAAGGGTTAGGGTTAGGATTAGGGTTAGTGTTAGGGTAATGGTTAGGGTTAGGGTTAGGCTTAGGTTTACGATTAGGGTAAGGGTAAGGGTTAGGTTTAGGATTATGTTTATGGTTGGGGTTAAGGTTAGGGTTAGGTTTAGGGTTAGGGTTTGGGTTAAGGTTAGAGTTATGGTTAGGGTTAGGGTAAGGGTTAGATTTAGGGTTAGGGTAAGGGTTAGGGTTAGGGTTAGTTTTAGGGTCAGGGTTAGAGTTAGGTTTAGGGTGAGGGTTAGGGGTTAGGCTTAGGGTTAAGGTTATGATAGGGTTAGGGTTAGTGTTAGGTTTAGGGTTAGGATAAGAATTAGGGTTAGGGTAAGGGTAAGTGATAGGGTTAGGCTTAGGGTAAGGATAAGTTTTAGGGTTATCTTTAGGTGGTAGGGTTAGGGTTAGGGTTAGGGTTAGGGTAAGGGTAAGGGTTAGGGTTAGGGTTGGGGTTAGGGTTAGTTTTAGTGTTAGGGTAGGGTAAGGGTAAGGGTTAGGGTTAGGGTTAGTGTTAGGGTTAAGGTTAGGGTTAAGGTTCGGGTTAGGTTTATGTTTAGGGTTAGGGCAAGGGTAAGGGTTATGGTTAGGGTTAGGGTAAGAGTTAGGGTTAGGTTTAGGGTTAGGGTTAGGGTAAGGGCAAAGGTTAGGCTTAGGGTTAAGTTTACGGTTAGAGTTAGGGTTAGAGTTAGGGTAAGTGTAAGGGTAAGGGTTAGGTTTAGGTTTAGGGTTAGGGTTAAGGTTACGGTTAGGGTTAGGGTTAGTTTTAGGGTAAGGGTTAGTGTTAGGTTAGGGTAAGGGTTAGGGTTTGGGTTAGGGGTAAGTTTAGAGTTATGTTTAGGGTTAGGTTAAGGGTAAGGCTTAGGGTTAAAGTTAGGTTTAGGGTTGGTTTAGGGTAAGAGTTAGTGTTAGTGTTAGGGCTTAGGGTTAGGTTTAGGTTAAGGTTTAGGGTTAGGGTTAGAGTTAGGTTTAGGTTTGGTTTAGGGTAAGGGTTAGGGTTAGGGTTAGGGTTACGTTAAGGGTTAGTGTAGGGCTTAGGGTTGGGGTTAGGGTTAGGGTAAGTGTTAGGCTTAGGGTTCGGGTAAGTGTTAGGGTTAGGGTTACGGTTTGGGTAAATGTTAGGCTTAGGGTTAGGGTTAGGGTTTGGGTTTGGTTTAGGGTAAGGGTCAGTGTAAGGGTGAGGGTTAGGGTTAGGGTTAGGGTAAGTGTTAGGGTAATAGCTAGCGTTAGGTTTAGGTTTAGTGTTGGGGTTAAGTTTAGGGTTAGGGTTAGGGTAAGGGTAAGGGTTAGGGTTAGGGTAAGTGTTAGGGTTAGGGTTAGGGTTAGGGTAAGGGTTAGGGTTAGGGTTAGGGTTAGGTTTAAGTTAAGGGTAAGTGTTAGGGTTAGGGTTATGGTTAGGGTTAGGGTAAGTGTTAGGGTAAGGGTTAGGGTTAGGGTTAGGTTTAGGGTTGGGGTCAAGGTTAGGTGGATGGTAAGGGTAAGGGTCAGGGTTAGGTTTAGGGTTATGGCAAGGGTAAGGGTAAGGGTTAGGGTTAGGGATAGGGTTAGGGTTAAGGTTATTGTGAGGGTTAGCGTTAGGGTTAGGGTAAGGGTAAAGTTAGGGTTAGGGTAAGGGTAAGTGTAAGGGTTAGGGTTAAGGTTAGTGTTAGGGTTAGGTTTAGGGTTAGGATTAGGGTTAGGGTTATGGTAAGGGTTAGGGTTAGTGTTAGGGTCAGGTTTAGGCTTAGTGTTAGGGTAAGGGTAAGGGTAAGGGCTAGGGTTAGGGTTAGGGTTAAGGTTGAGGCTAGGATTAGGGTTAGGGTTAGGGTAAGGGTTAGGATTAGAGTTAGGGTAAGGGTTAGGTTAGGGTTATGGTTATGGTTGAGGTTAGGTTTAGAGTTAGAGAAATGGTTAAGGTTAGGGTTAGGGGAAGGGTTAGGGTAAGGGTAAGGGTTAGGGTTAGGGTTAGGGTTAGGGTTAGGGGTTATGGTTAATGTTATTCGTTAGGTTGCGGGTTTCGGTTAGGGTTAGAGTTCGGTTTAGCATAAGGGTAAGGATTAGGGTTAGGTTTAGGATTAGGGTTAGGGTTAGGTTTAGGGGAAGGGTTAGGGTAAGGGTTAGGGTTAGAGTAGGGTTAGGGTTAGAGTAAGGGTAAGGGTTAGGGTTAGTTTTAGGGTTAGGGTCAGGGTAAGTGTTAATGTGAGGGTTACGGTTAGGGTTAGGGTAAGTGTTAGGGTAAGGGTTAAGGTTAGGGTTAGGTTTAGCGTGTTAGGTTTAGAGTCATTGTAACGGTTAGGTTAAGGGTTAGGGTTAGGTTTAGTGTTGGAGTTAAGGTTTGCGTTAGAGTAAGGGTTAGGGTTAGGGTTAGGGTTACGCGTAGGGTTGCGTTTAGGGTTACGGTTAGGGTTATGGTTATGGTTATGGTAAGGGTATGTGTTAGGGTTAGGGTTATAGTTAGGGTTAGGGTTAGCGATAGGGTAAGGGTAAGGGTTAGGGTTAGGGTTAGGGTTAGGGTTAAGTTTAGGCTTAGGGTAAGGGTAAGGTTTAGGGTTAGGGTTAGGTTTAGGGTTAGGGTTAGGGTTAGGCTAAGGGTAAGCATTAGGGTTAGGGTGAGGATTAGGTTTAGGGTTAGGGTTATGGTTAGGGTTAGGGTTAGCGTTAGGGTAAGGGTAAGGGTTAGGGTTAGGGTTAGGTTTAAGTTTAGGTTTCGGGTAAGGGTAAGGTTTAGGGTTAGGGTTAGGTTTAGGGTTAGGGTTAGGGTTAGGCTAAGGGTAAGTGTTAGGTTTAGGGTTAGGGTTAGGGTAAGGGTAAGGGTTAGGGTTAGGGTTAGGGTTAGTGTAAGGGTTAGGGTTAGGTAAGGGTAAGTGTTAAGGTTAGGGTTAGTGTTACGATAAGGGTAAGGGTTACGGTTAGGGTTGGGTTCGGGGTTAGGGTTAGTGTTAGGGACGAGGTTAGGGTTAGGGGTTAGGGTTAGGGTTAGGGTTAGGGTTACGGTTAGGATTAGGGAAAGGGTTAGGTTAAGTGTTAGAGTTAGGTTTAGGGTTAGGGGTTAGGGATAGGGGTTAGGGTTAGGGGAAGGTTTAGTGTTAGGGTTAGGTTAAGGGTTAGGGTTAGGGTTAGGGTTAGGATAAGAGTTAGGGTTAGGGTTAGGTTTAGAGTTAGGGTTAGGGTTAGGGTTAGGGTTGGGGTTAAGGT
Source organism: Megascapheus bottae (assembly GCA_024803745.1). Lineage (NCBI taxonomy): Eukaryota > Metazoa > Chordata > Mammalia > Rodentia > Geomyidae > Megascapheus > Megascapheus bottae. The sequence goes on from JANJXV010000207.1 coordinate 7,061, forward strand.
TAGGGTTACGGTTAGGGAAAGGGTAAGGATTAGGTTCAGGGCTCGGGTTTGCATTAGGGTTAGGGTAAGGGTAAGGGTTAATGTTAGGTTTAGGGTTAGGGGTTACAGTTAGGGTTACGGGTTAGGTTTAGGGTTAGAGTTACTGTTAGGGTTAGGGTAAGGGTTAGGTTAAGTGTTAGGGTTAGGGTTAGGGTTAGCTAAGTGTTAGGGTTAGGGTTAGGTTTAGGGTTAGGGTAAGGTTAAGGGTTAGTATTAGGGTTAGGGTTAGGCTAGGGGTAAGGGTTAGGGTGAGGGTTAGGGTTAGCATTAGGTTTATGTTTAGGGTAACGGTAAGGCTTAGGGTTAGGGTTAGGTTTAGGGGTAGTGTAATGGTTAGGGTTACCGTTAGCGTTAGGGTAGGGCTTAGGGAAAGGGTAAGTGTTAGGCTTAGGGTTAGGATA
>JANJXV010000207.1:12500-15000 GCA_024803745.1 Megascapheus bottae
GTTAGGGTTAGGGTTAGGGTTAGCATTAGGTTTATGTTTAGGGTAACCGTAAGGGTTAGGGTTATGGTTAGTTTTAGGGTTAATGTAATGGTTAGGGTTACCTTTAGCGTTTGGGTCGGGGTTAGGGAAAGGGTAGGTGTTAGGGTTAGGGTTAGGGTTAGGATAAGGGTAAGGGTTAGGGTTAGGGTTAGGGTTAGGGGTTAGGGTTAGGGCTATGGTAAGGGGTTAGGGATAGGGTTAGGGTTAGGGTAGGGTTAGGTTTAGGTAATGGTTAAAGTTAGGTTTAGGGTAAGGGTAAGGTTTAGGGTTATTGTTAGGGTTAGGGTTAAGATTAGGGTTAGGGTAAGGCTAAGGGTTATGGTTAGGGTTAGGGTTAGGGTAAGGTTTAGGGTTAGAGTTAGTGTTATGTTTGGGGTTAGGGTAAGGGTAATTGTTAGGATTAGGCTTAGGGTTAGGGTAAGGGTAAGGGTTAGTGTTAGGGTTAGGGTTAGGGTTAGTGTAAGGGTTAGGTTAAGGGTTAGGTTTAGGGATAGGGTTAGGAAAAGGGTTAGGGTTAGGGTTAGGTTTAGGGTAGGGTAAGGATAAGTGTTAATGTTAGGTTTAGGTTTAGAGTTAGGGTAACGTTTCGGGTTAGGGTTAGGGTTACTTTTAGGGTTCGGGATAAGGTTAGGGTTAGGGTTAAGGTAAGGGTAAGGATAAGGGTTAGGGTTAGGGGTTGGGTTAGGGTTAGGGTAAGGGTAAGGGTTAGGTTTAGGGTTAGGGTTAGTGGTTAGGGTTAGCGTTTGGTTCAGGATTAGGGTTAAGGTAAGGGTAAAGAATAGGTTTAGGAATTGGGTTATGGTTAGGGTTAGGTTTAGGGTAAGGGTTAGGGTAAGGGTAAGGCTCAGGGTTAGGGTTAGGTTTAGGGTTAAGATTACGGTTAGGGTTAGGGTTAGGGTAAAGGTTAGGGTTAAGTTTAGGGTTAGTGTTAGGGTTAGGGTTAGGGTAAGGGTATGTGTTAGGGTTAGGGTTAGGCTAAGGGTAAGTGTTAGGGTTAGGGTTAGGGTTAGCGTTAGGGTAAGGGTAAGGGTTAGGGTTAGGGTTAGGGTTAGGGTTAAGTTTAGGCTTAGGGTAACGGTAAGGTTTAGGGTTAGGGTTAGGTTTAGGGTTAGGGTTAGGCTAAGGGTAAGTGTTAGGGTTAGGATTAGGGTTAGGTTTAGGGTTAGGGTTAGGGTTAGGGTTAGCGTTAGGGTAAGGGTAAGGGTTAGGGTTAGGGTTAGGGGTAAGTTTAGGTTTAGGGGAAGGGTAAGGTTTAGGGTTAGGGTTAGGGTTAGGGTTAGGCTAAGGGTAAGTGTTAGGGTTAGGGTTAGGGTTAGGTTTAGGGTTAGGGTAAGGGTAAGGGTTAGGGTTAGGGTTAGGGTTAGTGTAAGGGTTAGGGTTAGGGTTAGGGTTAGGTAAGGGTAAGTGTTAAGGTTTGGGTTAGTGTTACGATAAGGGTAATAGTTACGGTTAGAGTTCGGTTAGGTGTTAGGGTTAGTGTTAGGGATAGGGTTAGGGTTAGGGGTTAGGGTTAGGGTTAGGGTTACGGTTAGGGTTAGGGAAAGGGTTAGGTTAAGGGTTAGGGTTAGGGTTAGGTTTAGGAGTTAGGGATAGGGGTTAGGGTTAGGGTTAGTGTTAGGGTTAGGTTAAAGGTTAGGGTTAGGGTTAGGGTTAAGATAAGAGTTAGGGTTAGGTTTAGGTTTAGGGTTAGGGTAAGGGTAAGTGTTAGTGTTTGGGTTAGGGTTAGGGTAAGGGTTAGGGTTAGGGTTAGGTTTAGGGATGGGGTTAAGGTTAGGGTTACGGTTAGGGAAAGGGTAAGGATTAAGGTCAGGGCTCGGGTTTGCGTTAGGGTTAGGGTAAGGGTAAGGGTTAATGTTAGGTTTAGGGTTAGGGGTTACAGTTAGAGTTACGGGTTAGGTTTAGGGTTAGAGTTACTGTTAGGGTTAGGGTGAGGGTTAGGTTAAGGGTTAGGGTTAGGTTTAGGGTTAGCTAACGGTTAGGGTAGGGTTAGGTTTAGGGTTAGGTTAAGGTTAAGGGTTAGTATTACGGTTAGGTTTAGGCTAGGGGTAAGGGTTAGGGTTAGGGTTAGGCTTAGCATTAGGTTTATGTTTAGGGTAACGGTAAGTGTTAGGGTTAGGGTTAGGTTTAGGGGTAGTGTAATGGTTAGGGTTACCGTTAGCGTTAGGGTCGGGGTTAGGGAAAGGGTAAGTGTTAGGGTTAGGGTTAGGATAAGGGTAAGGGTTAGGGTTAGGGTTAGGGTGAGGAGTTATTGTTAGGGCTAATTTTAGGGGTTAGGGATAGGGTTAGGGTTATGGTAGGATTAGGTTTAGGTAAGTTTTAGGGTTAGGTTTAGGGTAAGGGTAAGGTTTAGGGTTATTGTTAGGGTTAGGGTTAAGATTAGCGTTAGGGTAAGGGTAAGAGTTAGGGTTAGGGTTAGGTTTAGGGTTAGGTTTAGGGTTAGGGTAAGGGTAAGAGTTATGAT
>JANJXV010000207.1:20000-80000 GCA_024803745.1 Megascapheus bottae
GTTATGGTTAGTTTTAGGGTTAGTGTAATGGTTAGGGTTACCTTTAGCGTTTGGGTAGGGGTTAGGATAAGGGTAAGGGTTAGGGTTAGGGATAGGGTTAGGGGTTAGGGTTAGGGCTACGGTAAGGGGTTAGGGATAGGGTTAGGGTTAGGGTAGGGTTAGGTTTAGGTAATGGTTAGGGTTTAGGTGAAGGGTAAGGTTTAGGGTTATTGTTAGGGTTAGGGTTAAGATTAGGGTTAGGGTAAGGGTAAGGGTTATGGTTAGGGTTAGGGTTAGGGTAAGGGTTAGGGTTAGACTTAGTGTTAGGTTTGGGGTTAGGGTAAGGGTAATTGTTAGGGTTAGGCTTAGGGTTAGGGTAAGGGTAAGGGTTAGTGTTAGGGTTAGAGTTAAGTGTTAGGATTAGGGAAAGTGTAAGGGTTAGGTTAAGGGTTAGGTTTAGGGATAGGGTTAGGAAAAGGGTTAGGGTTAGGGTTAGTTTTAGGGTAGGGTAAGGATAAGGGTTAATGTTAGGTTCAGGGTTAGAGTTAGGGTAACGTTTAGGGTTAGGGTTAGGGTTAGGTTTAGGGTTGGGGTTAAGGTTAGGGTTAGGGTTAGGGTAAGGGTAAGGATTAGGGTTAGGGTTAGGGGTTGGGTTAGGGTTAGGGTAAGGGTAAGGGTTAGGTTTAGGTTTAGGGTTAGTGGTTAGGGTTAGGGTTTGGTTCAAGATTAGGGTTAGGGTAAGGGTAAAGGATAGGTTTAGGAATTGGGTTATGGTTAGGGTTAGGTTTAGGGTAAGGGTTAGGGTAAGGGTAAGGGTCAGGGTTAAGCTTAGGATTAGGGTTAAGGTTACGGTTAGGGTTAGGGTAAGGGTTAGGGTTAAGGTTAGGGTTAGGGTTAGGTTTAGGGTTAGGGTAAGGGTTAGGTTTAGGATTAATGTTAGGTTTAGGGTTAGGGTTAGGGTTAGGGTTATGGTAAGAGTAAGGGTTAGGGTTAAGGTTAGGGTTAGGGTTAGGGTAAGGGTAAGGGTTAGGGTTAGGGTAAGAGTAAGGGTTAGGGTTAGGGTTAAGGTAAGGTTTAGGTTTATGGTTAGGGTTAGGGTTAGGTTAAGTTTAAGGGTTAGGGTTAGGGTTAGGGTAAGGGTTAGGCTTAGGGGTTATGGTTAGTGTTAGGGTAAGTCTTAGGGTTAGTGTTAGGGTTAGGGTTAGGGTTAGGTTTAGGGTTAGGGTAAGGTTTAGGGTTAGTGTTTAGGTAAGGGTAAGGGTAAGTGTTAGTGTTAGGTTTAGGGTTAGGGTAATGGTTATGGTTAGGGTTAGGGTTGGGGTTAAGGTTAGGGTTAGGGTTAGGGTAAGGGTAAGGGTTACGGTTAGGGTTAGGGTTAGGGTTAGGTTAAGGGTAAGGGTTAAGTTTAGGGTTAGGTTTAGTGGTTACGGTTAGGGTTAGGGTAAGGGTAAGGGATAGTGTTAGGGAAAGGGTTAGGGTTAGCTTTAGGGTTAGGTTTAGGGTTAGGGTTAGTGTAAGGGTAAGTGTTAGGGTCAGGGTTAGGGTTAAATTTACGGTTAGGGTTAGGGTTAGGTTTAGGGTTAGGGTTAAGTTAAGGGTAAGGCTTAGGGTTAGGGTAAGGGTTAGGGTTAGGGTTAGGGTTAGGGTTAGGGTTAAAGTTACGGTTAGGGTTAGGGTTAACCTTAGGGTTAACATTAGGTTTAGGTTTAGGGTTAGGGTTAAGATTAGGGTTAGGGTTAGGATAAGAGTAAGGGTTAGGGTTATATTTAGGTTTAGGGTTAGGGTTAGGGTTAAAGTTACGGTTAGGGTAAGGGTAATTGTTATGGTTAGGGTTATGGTTAGGTTTAGTGTTGGGGTTAAGGTTAGGGTTAGTGTAAGTGTTAGGGTTAAAATTAGAGTTACGTTTAATGTTACGTTTAGGGTTACTGTTATGGTTATGGTTATGGTTAGGGTTAGGGTTAGGGTTAGGATAAGTGTTAGGGTTAGGGTTAGGGTAAGGGTTAGGGTTAGGGTTAAGTTAAGGGTAAGGTTTAGGGTTAGGGTTAGGGTTAGTGTTAGGGTAAGGGTAAGGGTTAGGCTTAGGGGTTAGGGTTAGGGTTAGGGTAAGTATTAGGGTTAGCATTAGGGTTAGGGTTAGGGTAGGGGTTAGGGTTAGATTTAGGGTTAGGGTTAAGGTTAGGGTTAGGGTTAGGGTAAGGGTAAGGGTTAGGGTTAGGGTTAGGGTTAGGCTAAGGTTAAGGGTTAGGGTGAGGGTTAGGTTTAGTGGTTACGGTTAGGGTTAGGTTTAGGGCTATGGTTAGGGTAAGGGTAAGGGAAATGTTTAGGGATAGGGGTAGGTTTAGTGTTAGAGTTAGGGTAAGGGAAAATTTTATGGTTAGGGTTAGGGGTGCGTTTAGTGTTGGGGTTAAGGTTAGTGTTAGGGTAAGTGTTAGGGTTAGAATTATGGTTAGGTTTAATGTTAGGTTTAGGGTTACGGTTAGGGTTATGGTTAGGGTTAGGGTTAGGGTAAGTGTATGTGTTAGGGTTAGGGTTAGGTTAGGGTTAGGGTAAGGGTTAGGGATAGGGGTTAGGGTTCGTGTTAGGGTTAGGTTAAGGGTTAGGGTTCGGGTCATGTTCATTGTTAGGTTTAGGGTGAGGGGAAGGTTAAGGTTTAGGGATAGGTTTAGGGTTAGGGTTAGGGTAAGGGTAGGGGTTATGTTTAGGGTTAGGGTTAGGGTTAAAGTTAGGGTTAGGTTTAGGGTAAGGGTAAGGTTTAGGGTTAGGTTTAGGGTTAGGGTTAAGGTTAGGGTAAGGGTAATTGTTATGGTTAGGGTTATGGTTAGGTTTAGTGTTGGGGTTAAGGTTAGGGTTAGGGTAAGTGTTAGGGTTAAAATTAGAGTTACGTTTAATGTTACGTTTAGGGTTACTGTTATGGTTATGGTTATGGTTAGGGTTAGGGTTAGGGTTAGGGTTAGGATAAGTGTTAGGGTTAGGGTTAGGGTAAGGGTTAGGGTTAGGGCTAAGTTGAGGGTAAGGTTTAGCGTTAGGGTTAGTGTTAGGGTTAGGGTAAGGGTTAGGCTTAGGGGTTAGGGTTAGGGTTAGGGTAAGTATTAGGGTTAGGGTTAGGGTAAGGGTTAGGGTTAGATTTAGGGTTAGTGTAAGGGTTAGGGTTAGGTTTAGGGTTAGGGTTAAGGTAAGGGTAAGGGTAAGTGTTAGTGTTAAGGTTAGGGTTAGGGTAATGGTTAGGATTAGGATTAGGGTTGGTGTTAAGGTTAGGGTTAGGGTTAGGGTAAGGGTAAGGGTTAGGGTTAGGGTTAGGGTTAGGCTAAGGTTAAGGGTTAGGGTGAGGGTTAGGTTTAGTGGTTACGGTTAGGGTTAGGTTTAGGGTTATGGTTAGGGTAAGGGTAAGGGAAATGTTTAGGGATAGGGTTAGGTTTAGTGTTAGAGTTAGGGTAAGGGAAAATTTTATGGTTAGGGTTAGGGTTGCGTTTAGTGTTGGGGTTAAGGTTAGTGTTAGGGTAAGTGTTAGGGTTAGAATTATGGTTAGGTTTAATGTTAGGTTTAGGGTTACGGTTAGGGTTATGGTTAGGGTTAGGGTTAGGGTAAGTGTATTTGTTAGGGTTAGGGTTAGGTTAGGGTTAGGGTAAGGGTTAGGGATAGGGGTTAGGGTTCGTGTTAGGGTTAGGTTAAGGGTTAGGGTTAGGGTTAGGGTTAGGGTTAGGATAAGGGTTAGTGTTAGGTTTAGGGTAAGGGTAAGTGTTAGTGTTAGGGTTAAAATTAGGTTTAGGGTTAGGGTAAGGGTAAGGGTTATGGTTCGGGTCATGTTTAGTGTTAGGGTTAGGGTTAGGGGAAGGTTAAGGTTTAGGGTTAGGTTTAGGGTTAGGGTTAGGGTAAGGGTAGGGGTTATGTTTAGGGTTAGGGTTAGGGTTAAAGTTAGGGTTAGGGTTAGGGTAAGGGTAAGGTTTAGGGTTAGGTTTAGGGTTAGGGTTAAGGTTAGGGTAAGGGTAAGGGTTAGGGTTAAGGTTAGGGTTAGGTTTAGGGTTAGGGTTAGGTTTAGGGTTAGGGTAAGGGTAAGTGTTATTGTTAGGGTTAAGGTTAGGGTTAGGGTTAGGGTAAGGGTAAGGGTTAGGGTTCAGGTCATGGTTAGTGTTAGGATTAGGGTTAGGGGAAGGTTAAGGTTTAGGGTTAGGTTTAGGCTTAGGGTTAGGGTAAGGGTAGGGGTTAGGTTTAGGGTTAGGGTTAGGGTTGAATTTAGGGTTAGGGTTAGGGTAAGGGTAAGGTTTAGGGTTAGGTTTAGGGTTAGGGTTAGGGTAAGGGTAAGGGTTAGGGTTAAGGTTAGGGTTAGGTTTAGGGTTAGGGTTAGGGTTAGGGTTAGGGTAAGGGTAAGGTTTAGGGTTAAGGTTAGGGTTAGGGTTAGGGTAAGGGTAAGGGTAAGGGTTAGGGTTCAGGTCATGGTTATTGTTAGGGTTAGGGTTAGGGGAAGGTTAAGGTTTAGGGTTAGGTTTAGGGTTAGGGTTAGGGTAAGGGAAGGGGTTAGGTTTAGGGTTAGGGTTAGGGTTAAAGTTAGGGTTAGGGTTAGTGTATGGGTAAGGTTTAGGGTTAGGTTTAGGGTTAGGGTTAGGGTAAGGGTAAGGGTTAGGGTTAAGGTTAGGGTTAGGTTTAGTGTTAGGGTTAGGGTTAGGGTTAGGGTAAGGGTAAGGTTTAGGGTTAAGGTTAGGGTTAGGGTTAGGTTTAGTGTTAGGGTTATGGTTAGGTTAGGGTTAGGCTAAGGGTAAGGGTTAGGTTTAGGGTTAGGGTTAGGGTTAGGTTAGGGTTAAGCTAAGGGTAAGGGTTAGGTTTAGGGTTAGGGTTAGGGTAAGGCTTAGTGTTAGGTTTAGGGTTAGGGTTAGGTTTAGGGTTAGGGTTTGGGTTAGGGTTAGGGTTAGGGTTAGGTTTAGTGTTGTGGTTAATGTTAGGGTTAGGGTAAGGGTATGTGTTAGGGTTAGAGTTAGGGTTAGGGGTTAGGGTTAGGGTTAGGTTTAGTGTTAGGGTTAGCATAAGGGTAAGGGATAGTGGTAGGGATAGGGTTGGGGTTAGGGTTAGGTTTAGGGTTAGTAATTACGGTTAGGGTTAGGTTGAAGTTTAGGTTTAGGGTAAGGGTAAGGGATAGGGTTAGGGATAGGGTTAGGTTTAGTTTTAGGGTTAGGGTTAGGTTAAGGTTAAGGGTTAGGGTTAGGGTTAGTGTTAAAGTTACGTTTAGCGTTAGGGTTGGCTTAAAGGTAAGTGTTAGGTTAGGGTTAGGGTAAGTATTAGGTTTAGGGTTAGGTTTAGGTTTAGGGTTAGGGTTAGGGTTAGGGTAAGGGTTAGGGTTAGCGTTAGTGTTAGGTTTATGTTTAGGGTTAGGGTCGCGTTACGGTCAGGGTAAGGGTTAGGGTTAAGGTTAGGGTTAGGTTTAGGGTAAAGGTAAGGGTTAGGGTTAGGTTTAGGGTAAGGTTTAGGGTAAGGGAAAGGGTTAGGTTTAACGTTAGGGTTAGGTTTAGACTTAGGCTTAGGTTTACGGTTAGGGTTAGGGAAAGGATAAGGGTTAGGGAGAAGGTTAGGGTTAGGGTTAAGGTTAGGGTAAGGGTAAGGGTTAGGGTTAGGTTTAGGGTTAGTGTTAGCGTAAGGGTAAGGGTTAGGTATAGGGTTAGGGTTAGGTTTAGGGTTAGGGTTAGGGTTAGGGTTAGGGTGAGGGTTAGGGTTAGGTTTAGGGTTAGGGTTAGGGTAAGGTTTAGGGTTAGGGGTACGTTTAAGTTTAGGGTTAGAGTTATGGTAAGGGTAATTGTTGTGGTTAGGGTTAGGGTTAGATTTAGTGTTGGGGTTAAGGTTAGGATTAGGGTAAGAGTTAGGGTTAGGATTAGGGTTAGGTTTAATGTTAAATTTAGGGTTTTGGTTAGGGTTATGGTTAGGGTTATGGTTAGGGTAAGGGCATGTGTAAGGTTTAGGGTTAGGTTTAGCGTTAGGGTAAGTGTAAGGGTTAGGTTTAGGGTTAGGGTTATGGTAAGGGTAAGGTTTAGGTTTAGGTTTAGGGTTAGATTTAGGTTAAGGTTTAGGGTTACGTTTAGAGTAAGGGTGAGGGTTAGTGTTAGGGTTAGGGTAAGGCTTAGGGTTAGGGTTAGGGTTGGGATTAGGGTAAGGGTAAGTGTTAGGGTTAGGTTTAGGTTTAGGATAAGGATAAGGCTTTGGGTTAGGGTTAGGGTTAGGTGTTAGGGTTAGGTTAGGGTTAGGGGTAAGGGTTAGAGTTAGGGTTAGAGAAAGGTAAGGGTTGGGCTAAGGTTAGGTTTAGGGTTAGGTTTAGGGTTAAGGTTAGGGTTAGGATTAGGGTAAGGGTAAGGGTTAGGGTTAGGTTTAGGGTTAGGGTTAGAATAAGGGTAAGGGCTAGGGTTATGTTTAGTGTTGGGGTTAATGTTAGTTTTACGGTAAGGGTATGTGTTAGGTTTTGGGTTAGGGTTAGGGTTTACGGTTAGGGTTAGGTTTAGGGTTAGGGTTAGGGAAAGGGTAAGGAATAGGGGTAGGGATAGGGTTCGGGTTAGGGTTAGATTTGGGTTAGGGTTAGGGTAAGGGTAAGGTTTAGGGTTAGGGTTAGGATTAGGGTTAAAGTTAGGGTTAGGGTTAGGGTAGGGTTAAGGATTAGGTTAGGGTTAGGGTTAGGATAGGGTAAGGTTTAGGGTTAGGGTTAGGATTAGGGTTAGGATTAGGGTTAGGGTTAGGGTTAGGGTAAGGGTTAGGGGAAGGGTAAGAGTTAGCTATAGGTTTAATGTTAGGTTTAGGGTTAGAGTTAGGGTTAGGGAATAGGGAAAGTGTAAGGGTTAGGGTTAGGGTTAGGGTTACGTTCAAGTTTAGGGTTAGAGTTAGGGTAAGGGTAATTGTTATGGTTAGGGTTAGGGTTAGGTTTAGTGTTGTGGTTAAGGTTAGGATTAGGGTAAGTGTTAGGGTTAGGATTAGGGTTAGGTTTGAGGTAAGGTTTAGAGTTACGGTTTGGGTTATGGTTAGGGTTAGGTTTAAGGTAAGGGTATGTGTTAGGGTTAGGGTTAGGGTTAGGTTAAGGGTAAGAGTTAGGGTTAGGGTTTGGGTTAGGGTTAGGGTTAGGGTAAGGGTAAGGGTTAGGGTTATGTTATGGGTAAGGGTTAGGGTTAGGGTTAGGGTTTGGGTTAGGGTTAGGGTTAGGGTAAGGGTTAGGCTTAGGGGTTAGGGTTAGGGTTAGGGAAAGGGTTAGATTTAGGGTTAGGGTTAGGGTTAGGGTAAGGGTAAGGGTTAGGGTTAGGGTTAGGGTTAGGGTAAGGGTAAGGGTTCGGGTTAGGGTTGGGTTTAGTGGTTTCGGTTAGGGTTATGTTAGGGTTAGGGTTAGGGTTAGGGTTAGGGTTAGGGATAGGGTAAGGATTAGGGTTAGGGTTAGGGTTAGGTTAGGGTTGGGTTTGGGGTTAGGATTAGGGTTATGGTTAGGGATAAGGTAAGTGTTAGGGTTAGGGTTAGGGGTAGGTTTAGGTTTAGGGTTAGGGTTAGGGTTAGGGTAAGGGTAAGGGTTAGGGTTAAGGTTAGGGTTAGGGTTAGGTTTAGAGCTAGGGTAAGGGTAAGGGTTAGGTTTAGGGTTAGGGTTAGGGTAAGGGTAAAGGTTAGGTTTAATGTTAGGATTAGGTTTAGGTTTAGGGTTAGGGTTAGGGTTAGGGTTAGGGAAAGCATAAGGGTTAGGGTTAAGGTTAGGTTTAGGGTTAGGGTTAAGGTTAGGGTTAGGGTTATGGTAATGGTAATGGTAAGGGTTAGGGTTAGGTTTAGGGTTAGGGTTAGGGTAAGGGTAAGGTTTACGGTTAGGGTTAGGGTTAGGGTTAGGTTTAGGGTTAGGGTTAGGGGTAGGGTTAGGGTAAGTGTAAGGTTTAGGGTTAAGGTTAGGGTTATTGTTAGGTTTAGGGTTAGGGTTAGGGTTAGGGTTAGGGTAAGGGTTAGGGTTAGGTTTAGGGTTAGGGTAAGGATTAGGGTTAGGGTTAGGGTTACTTTTACGTTTAGGGTTAGAGTTAGGGTAAGGGTAAATTTTATGGTTAGGGTTAGGGTTGCGTTTAGTGTTGGGGTTAAGGTTAGTGTTAGGGTAAGTGTTAGGGTTAGAATTATGGTTAGGTTTAATGTTAGGTTTAGGGTTAGGGTTAGGGTTATGGTTAGGGTTAGGGTTAGGGTAAGTGTATGTGTTAGGGTTAGGGTTAGGTTAGGGTTAGGGTTAGGGTAAGGGTAAGGGTTAGGGTTCAGGTCATGGTTAGTGTTAGGGTTAGGGTTAGGGGAAGGTTAAGGTTTAGGGTTACGTTTAGGGTTAGGGTTAGGGTAAGGGTAGGGGTTAGGTTTAGGGTTAGGGTTAGGGTTAAAGTTAGGGTTAGGGTTAGGGTAAGGGTAAGGTTTAGGGTTAGGTTTAGGGTTAGTGTTAGGGTTAGGGTAAGGGTTAGGGTTAAGGTTAGGGTTAGGTTTAGGGTTAGGGTTAGGGTTAGGGTTAGGGTAAGGTTAAGTGTTAGTGTTAGGGTTAGGGTTAGGATAAGGTTAAGGGTTTGGTTTAGGGTTAGGGTTAGAGTTAGGTTTAGGGTTAGGGTTAGGGTTAGGGTAAGGGTAAGGTTTAGGGTTAAGGTTAGGGTTAGGGTTAGGTTTAGCATTTGTGTAAGGGTTAGGGTTTGGGTTAGGGTTGGGATTAGGGTAAGGGTAAGTGTTAGGGTTAGGTTTAGGGTTAGGATAAGGTTAAGCGTTTGGTTTAGGGTTAGAGTTAGAGTTAGGATAAGGGTTAGGTTTAGGGTTAGGGTTAGGTTTAGGGTTAGTGTTAGGGTTAGAGTTAAGGAAAGGTAAGGGTTAGGGCTAAGGTTAGGTTTAGGGTAAGGTTTAGGGTTATGGTTAGGGTTAGGGTTAGGGTATGGTAAGGTTTAGGGTTAGGTTTAGGTTTAGGGTTAGAGTAAGGGTAAGGATTAGGGTTAGGGTTAGAGTTAGGTTTAGGGTTAGGGTTAGGGTTAGGGTACGGGTAAGGTTTAGGGTTAAGGTTAGGGTTAGGGTTAGGTTTAGTGTTAGGGTTAGAGTTAGGTTAGGGTTAGGCTAAGTGTAAGGTTTAGGTTTAGGGTTAGGGTTAGGGTAAGGGTTTGTGTTAGGTTTAGGGTTAGGGTTAGGTTTAGGGTTAGGGTTAGGGTAAGGGTAAGGGTTAGGGTTAGGGTTAGGGTTATGTTTAGTGTTGGGGATAATGTTAGGGTTAGGGTAAGTGTATGTGTTAGGTTTAGGGTTAGGGTTAGGGGTTACGGTTAGGGTTAGGTTTAGGGTTAGGGTTAGGGAAAGCGTAAGGAATAGGGGTAGGGATAGGGTTGGGGTTAGGGTTAGGTTTGGGTTAGGGTTAGGGTAAGGGTAAGGGTAAGGGATAGGTTTAGGGTTAGGATTAGGGTTGAGGTTAGGGTTAGGGTTAGGGTAGGGTTAAGGATTAGGTTAGGGTTAGGGTTAGGATAGGGTAAGGGTTAGGGTTAGGGTTAGGTTTAGGGTTAGGATTAGGGTAAGGGTTAGGGTTAGGGTAAGGGTAAGGGTTAGGGTTAATTTTAGGGTTAGGGGTAGGATAAGGGTAAGAGTTAGGTTTAGGGTTAGGGTTAGGTTTAGGGTTAGAGTTACGGTTATTGAGTAGGGAAAGGATAAGGGTTAGGGTTAAGTTTAGGTTTAGGGTTAGGGTTAGGGTTAAGGTAAGGGTTAGGGTTAGGGTAAGGGTAAGGGTTAGGGTTAAGTTTAGTATTAGGGATAGGGTAAGTGTAAGGGTTAGGGTTAGGGTTAGGGTTAGGATTAGAGTTAGGGTTAGGATTAGGGTAAGGGTAAGGTTTAGGTTTAAGGTTAGGGTTAGGGTTAGGTTTAGGGTTAGGGTAAGGTTTGGGTAAGGGTAAGGGTTAGGGTTAGGATTAGGGTTAGGGTTAGGGTAAGGGTGAGTTTTAGGGTTAGGGTTAGGTTTAGGGTTAGGGTTAGGGTAAGGGTAAGGGTTAGGGTTAGGGTTAGGGGTTAGGGTTAGGGTTAAATTTAGGGTTAGGGTTAGGGTAAGGGTAAGGGTTAGTGTTAGGGATATGTTTAGGGCTAGAGGTAGGTTTAGCGTTAGGGTTAGGGTAAGGATAAACGTTAGGGTTAGAGTTAGAGTTAGGGTTAGGTTTAGGGTTAGGGTTAGGGTTTGAGTTAGGGTAACTGTTAGGGTTAGAGTTAGGGTTAGGTTTAGAGTTAGGTTTAGAGTTAAGGTTAGGTTAAGCGTAAGGTTTGGGGTTAGGGTTAGGGAAATTATAAGGGTTAGGGTTAAGTTTAGGTTTAGGGTTTGGGTTAGGGTTAAGTTTAGCGTTAAGGTTAGGGTAAGGGTAAGGGTTAGTTTAGGGTAAGGGTAAGGGTAAGGGTAAGGGTTAAGGTTAGGGTTAGGTTTGGGTTTAGGCTTAGGGTTAGGGTTAGGGTAAGGGTAAGTGTTAGGGTTAGGATTAGGCTTTGGTTAGGGTAAGGCTTAGGTTTAGGTTTACGGTTAGGTTTAGGGTTAGGGTTAGGGCAAGGATAAGGGTTAGGTTTAGGGTTAGGCTTAGGGTTAGGGTAAGAGTAAGGGTTAGGGTTAGGGTTAGGGTTAAGGTAAGGTTTAGGTTTATGGTTAGGGTTAGGGTTAGGTTAAGTTTAAGGGTTAGGGTTAGGGTTAGGGTAAGGGTTAGGCTTAGGGGTTATGGTTAGTGTTAGGGTAAGTCTTAGGGTTAGTGTTAGGGTTAGGGTTAGGGTTAGGTTTAGGGTTAGGTTAAGGTTTAGGGTTAGTGTTTAGGTAAGGGTAAGGGTAAGTGTTAGTGTTAGGTTTAGGGTTAGGGTAATGGTTATGGTTAGGGTTAGGGTTGGGGTTAAGGTTAGGGTTAGGGTTAGGGTAAGGGTAAGGGTTACGGTTAGGGTTAGGGTTAGGGTTAGGTTAAGGGTAAGGGTTAAGTTTAGGGTTAGGTTTAGTGGTTACGGTTAGGATTAGGGTAAATGTAAGGGATAGTGTTAGGGAAAGGGTTAGGGTTAGGTTTAGGGTTAGGTTTAGGGTTAGGGTTAGTGTAAAGGAAAGTGTTAGGGTCAGGGTTAGGGTTAAATTTACGGTTAGGGTTAGGGTTAGGTTTAGGGTTAGGGTTAAGTTAAGGGTAGGGGTTAGGGTTAGGGTAAGGGTTAGGGTTAGGGTTAGGGTTAGGGTTAAAGTTACGGTTAGGGTTAGGGTTAACGTTAGGGTTAACATTAGGTTTAGGTTTAGGGTTAGGGTTAAGATTAGGGTTAGGGTTAGGATAAGAGTAAGGGTTAGGGTTATATTTAGGTTTAGGGTTAGGGTTAGGGTTAAAGTTACGGTTAGGGTAAGGGTAATTGTTATGGTTAGGGTTATTCTTAGGTTTAGTGTTGGGGTTAAGGTTAGGGTAAGTGTAAGTGTTAGGGTTAAAATTAGAGTTACGTTTAATGTTACGTTTAGGGTTACTGTTTTGGTTATGGTTAGGGTTAGGGTTAGGGTTAGGGTTAGGATAAGTGTTAGGGTTAGGGTTAGGGTAAGGGTTAGGGTTAGGGTTAAGTTAAGGGTAAGGTTTAGGGTTAGGGTTAGGGTTAGTGTTAGGGTTAGGGTAAGGGTTAGGCTTAGATGTTAGGGTTAGGGTTAGGGTAAGTATTAGGGTTAGTATTAGCGTTAGGGTTAGGGTAAGGGTTAGGGTTAGATTTAGGGTTAGGGTAAGGGTTAGGGTTAGGTTTAGGGTTAGGGTTAACGTGAGAGTAGGGGTAAGTGTTAGTGTTAAGTTTAGGGTTAGGGTAATGGTTAGGATTAGGATTAGGGTTAGGGTTAAGGTTAGGGTTAGGGTTAGGGTAAGGGTAAGGGTTAGGGTTAGGGTTAGGGTTAGGCTAAGATTAAGGGTTAGGGTGAGGGTTAGGTTTAGTTGTTACGGTTAGGGTTAGGTTTAGGGTTATGGTTAGGGTAAGGGTAAGGGAAATGGTTAGGGATAGGGTTAGGTTTAGTGTTAGAGTTAGGGTAAGGGTAAATTTTATGGTTAGGGTTAGGGTTGCGTTTAGTGTTGGGGTTAAGGTTAGTGTTAGGGTAAGTGTTAGGGTTAGAATTATGGTTAGGTTTAATGTTAGGTTTAGGGTTACGGTTAGGGTTATGGTTAGGGTTAGGGTTAGGGTAAGTGTATGTGTTAGGGTTAGGGTTAGGTTAGGGTTAGGGTAAGGGTTAGGGATAGGGGTTAGGGTTCGTGTTAGGGTTAGGTTAAGGGTTAGGGATAGGGTTAGGGTTAGGGTTAGGATAAGGGTTAGGGTTAGGGTTAGGGTAAGGGTAAGTGTTAGTGTTAGGGTTAAAATTAGGGTCAGGGTTAGGGTAAGGGTAAGGGTTAGGGTTCAGATCATGGTTAGGGTTAGGGTTAGGGTTAGGGGAAGGTTAAGGTTTAGGGTTAGGTTTAGGCTTAGGGTTAGGGTAAGGGTAGGGGTTAGGTTTAGGATTAGGGTTAGGGTTGAATTTAGGGTTAGGGTTAGGGTAAGGGTAAGTTTTAGGCTTAGGTTTAGGGTTAGGGTTAGGGTAAGGGTAAGGGTTAGGGTTAAGGTTAGGGTTAGGTTTAGGGTTAGGTTTAGGTTTAGGGTTAGGGTAAGGGTAAGGTTTAGGGTTAAGTTTAGGGTTAGGGTTAGGGTAAGGGTAAGGGTAAGGGTTAGGGTTCAGGTCATGGTTAGTGTTAGGGTTAGGGTTAGTGGAAGGTTAAGGTTTAGGGTTAGGGTTAGGGTTAGGGTTAGAGTAAGGTAAGGGGTTAGGTTTAGGGTTAGGGTTAGGGTTAAAGTTAGGGTTAGGGTTAGTGTAAGGGTAAGGTTTAGGGTTAGGTTTAGGGTTAGGGTTAGGGTAAGGGTAAGGGTTAGGGTTAAGGTCAGGGTTAGGTTTAGTGTTAGGGTTAGGGTTATGGTTAGCGTTAGGCTAAGGGTAAGGGTTAGGTTTAGGGTTAGGGTTAGGGTTAGGTTAGGGTTAGGCTAAGGGTAAGGGTTAGGTTTAGGGTTATGGTTAGGGTTAGGGTAAGGGTTAGTGTTAGGGTTAGGGTTAGGGTTAGTTTTAGGGATAGGGTTTGGGTTAGGGTTAGGGTTAGGGTTAGGTTTAGTGTTGTGATTAATGTTAGGGTTAGGGTAAGGGTATGTGTTAGGGTTAGGGGTTAGGGTTAGGGTTATGTTTAGTGTTAGGGTTAGCATAAGGGTAAGGGATAGTGGTAGGGATAGGGTTGGGGTTAGGGTTAGGTTTAGGGTTAGTGATTACGGTTAGGGTTAGGTTTAAGTTTAGGTTTAGGGTAAGGGTAAGGGATAGGGTTAGGGATAGGGTTAGGTTTAGTTTTAGGGTTAGGGTTAGGGTAAGGTTAAGGGTTAGGGTTAGGGTTAGTGTTAAAGTTACGTTTAGCGTTAGGGTTGGGTTAAGGGTAAGTGTTAGGTTAGGGTTAGGGTAAGTATTAGGTTTAGGGTTAGGTTTAGGTTTAGGGTTAGGGTTAGGGTTAGGGTAAGGGTTAGGGTTAGCGTTAGTGTTAGGTTTATGGTTAGGGTTAGGGTCGGGTTAGGGTCAGGGTAAGGGTTAGGGTTAAGGTTAGGGTTAGGGTTAGGGTTAGGGTAAAGGTAAGGGAAAGGGTTAGGTTTAGGGTAAGGATTAGGGTAAGGGACAGGGTTAGGTTTAACGTTAGGGTTAGGTTTAGACTTAGGCTTAGGGTTAGGGTTATGGTTAGGGAAAGGATAAGGGTTAGGGAGAAGGTTAGGGTTAGGGTTAAGGTTAGGGTTAGTGTTAGGGTAAGGGTAAGGGTTAGAGTTAGGTTTAGGGTTAGTATTAGCGTAAGGGTAAGGGTTAGGGATAGGGTTAGGGTGAGGTTTAGGGTTAGGGTTAGGGTTAGGGTGAGGGTTAGGGTTAGGATTAGGGTTAGGGTTAGTGTAAGGGTTAGGGTTAGGGGTACGTTTAAGTTTAGGGTTAGAGTTAGGGTAAGGGTAATTGTTGTGGTTAGGGTTAGGGTTAGATTTAGTTTTGGGGTTAAGGTTAGGATTAGGGTTAGAGTTCGGGTTAGGATTAGGGTTAGGTTTAATGTTAAGTTTAGGGTTTTGGTTAGGGTTATGGTTAGGGTTAGGGTTAGGGTAAGGGCATGTGTAAGGGTTATGGTAAGGGTAAGGGTTAGGGTTAGGGTGAGGGTTAGATTTAGGTTAAGGTTTAGGGTTACGTTTAGAGTAAGGGTTAGGGTTAGTGTTAGGGTTAGGGTAAGGCTTAGGGTTAGGGTTAGGGTTGGGATTAGGGTAAGGGAAGTGTTAAGTTTAGGTTTAGGTTTAGGATAAGGATAAGGCTTTGGGTTAGGGTTAGGGTTAGGTGTTAGGGTTAGGTTAGGGTTAGGGGTTAGGGTTAGGGTTAGGGTTAGAGAAAGATAAGGGTTGGGCTAAGGTTAGGTTTAGGGTTAGGTTTAGGGTTAAGGTTAGGGTTAGGATTAGGATAAGGGTAACGGTTAGGGTTAGGTTTAGGGTTAGGGTTAGAATAAGGGTAAGGGTTAGGGTTATGTTTAGTGTTGGGGTTAATGTTAGTTTTAGGGTAAGGGTATGTGTTAGGTTTTGGGTTAGGGTTAGGGTTTACGGTTAGGGTTAGGTTTAGGGTTAGGGTTAGGGAAAGGGTAAGGAATAGGGGTAGGGATAGGGTTGGGGTTAGGGTTAGATTTGGGTTAGGGTTAGGGTAAGGGTAAGGTTTAGGGTTAGGGTAAGGTTTAGAGTTAGTGTTTTGGTAAGGGTAAGGGTAAGTGTTAGTGTTAGGTTTAGGGTTAGGGTAATGGTTAGGGTTAGGGTTAGGGTTGGGGTTAAGTTTAGGGTTAGGGTTAGGGTAAGGGTAAGGGTTACGGTTAGGGTTAGGGTTAGGGTTAGGTTAAGGGTAAGAGTTAAGTTTACGGTTAGGTTTAGTGGTTACGGTTAGGGTTAGGGTAAGGGTAAGGGATAGTGTTAGGGAAAGGGTTAGGGTTAGGTTTAGGGTTAGGTTTAGCGTTAGGGTTAGTGTAAGGGTAAGTGTTAGGGTCAGGGTTAGGGTTAAATTACGATTAGGGTTAGGGTTAGGTTTAGGGTTAGGGTGAATTTAAGGTTAAGGGTTACGGTTAGGGTTAGGGTAAGGGTTAGGGTTAGGGTTAGGGTTAGGGTTAAAGTTACGGTTAGGGTTAGGGTTAACGTTAGGGTTAACGTTAGGTTTAGGATTAGGGTTAGGGTTAAGGTTAGGGTTAGGGTTAGGATAAGGGTAAGGGTTAGGGTTATGTTTAGGTTTATGGTTAGGGTAAGGGTAAGGTTTAGGGTTAGGGTTAGGGTTAGGTTTAGTTTTAGGGTTAGGTTTAGGGTTAGGGTAAGGGTAAGTTTTAGGGTTAAGGTTAGGGTTAGGTTTAGGGTTAGGGTTAGGGTTAGGGTAAGGGTTAGGGTTAGGATTAGGGTTAGGGTTAGGATAAGAGTTAGGGTTAGGGTTACGTTTAAGTTTAGGGTTAGATTTAGGGTAAGGGTAATCGTTATGGTTAGGGTTATGGTTAGGTTTAGTGTTGGGGTTAAGGTTAGGGTTAGGGTAAGTGTTAGGGTTAAAATTAGAGTTACGTTTAATGTTACGTTTAGGGTTACTGTTAGGGTTATGGTTAGGGTTAGGGTTAGGGTTAGGGTTAGGGTTAGGATAAGTGTTAGGTTTAGGGTTAGGGTAAGGGTTAGGGTTAGGGCTAAGTTGAGGGTAAGGTTTAGCGTTAGGGTTAGTGTTAGGGTTAGGGTAAGGGTTAGGCTTAGGGGTTAGGGTTAGGGTTAGGGTAAGTATTAGGGTTAGTATTAGGGTTAGGGTTAGGGTAAGGGTTAGGGTTAGATTTAGGGTTAGGGTAAGGTTTAGGGTTAGGTTTAGGGTTAGGGTTAAGGTAAGGGTAAGGGTAAGTGTTAGTGTTAAGGTTAGGGTTAGGGTAATGGTTAGGATTAGGATTAGGGTTGGTGTTAAGGTTAGGGTTAGGGTTAGGGTAAGGGTAAGGGTTAGGGTTAGGGTTAGGGTTAGGCTAAGGTTAAGGGTTAGGGTGAGGGTTAGGTTTAGTGGTTACGGTTAGGGTTAGGTTTAGGGTTATGGTTAGGGTAAGGGTAAGGGAAATGTTTAGGGATAGGGTTAGGTTTAGTGTTAGAGTTAGGGTAAGGGAAAATTTTATGGTTAGGGTTAGGGTTGCGTTTAGTGTTGGGGTTAAGTGTTAGGGTAAGTGTTAGGGTTAGAATTATGTTTAGGTTTAATGTTAGGTTTAGGGTTACGGTTAGGGTTATGGTTAGGGTTAGGGTTAGGGTAAGTGTATGTGTTAGGGTTAGGGTTAGGTTAGGGTTAGGGTAAGGGTTAGGGATAGGGGTTAGGGTTCGTGTTAGGGTTAGGTTAAGGGTTAGGGTTAGGGTTAGGGTTAGGGTTAGGATAAGGGTTAGGGTTAGGTTTAGGGTAAGGGTAAGTGTTAGTGTTAGGGTTAAAATTAGGTTTAGGGTTAGGGTAAGGGTAAGGGTTAGGGTTCGGGTCATGTTTAGTGTTAGGGTTAGGGTTAGGGGAAGGTTAAGGTTTAGGGTTAGGTTTAGGGTTAGGGTTAGGGTAAGGGTAGGGGTTAGGTTTAGGGTTAGGGTTAGGGTTAAAGTTAGGGTTAGGGTTAGGGTAAGGGTAAGGTTTAGGGTTAGGTTTAGGGTTAGGGTTAAGGTTAGGGTAAGGGTAAGGGTTAGGGTTAAGGTTAGGGTTAGGTTTAGGGTTAGGGTTAGGTTTAGGGTTAGGGTAAGGGTAAGTGTTAGTGTTAGGGTTAAGGTTAGGGTTAGGGTTAGGGTAAGGGTAAGGGTTAGGGTTCAGGTCATGGTTAGTGTTAGGGTTAGGGTTAGGGGAAGGTTAAGGTTTAGGGTTAGGTTTAGGCTTAGGGTTAGGGTAAGGGTAGGGGTTAGGTTTAGGGTTAGGGTTAGGGTTGAATTTAGGGTTAGGGTTAGGGTAAGGGTAAGGTTTAGGGTTAGGTTTAGGGTTAGGGTTAGGGTAAGGGTAAGGGTTAGGGTTAAGGTTAGGGTTAGGTTTAGGGTTAGGGTTAGGGTTAGGGTTAGGGTAAGGGTAAGGTTTAGGGTTAAGGTTAGGGTTAGGGTTAGGGTAAGGGTAAGGGTAAGGGTTAGGGTTCAGGTCATGGTTAGTGTTAGGGTTAGGGTTAGGGGAAGGTTAAGGTTTAGGGTTAGGTTTAGGGTTAGCGTTAGGGTAAGGGAAGTGGTTAGGTTTAGGGTTAGGGTTAGGGTTAATGTTAGGGTTAGGGTTAGTGTAAGGGTAAGGTTTAGGGTAAGGGTTAGGGTTAGGGTTAGGGTAAGGGTAAGGGTTAGGGTTAAGGTTAGGGTTAGGTTTAGTGTTAGTGTTAGGGTTAGGGTTAGGGTAAGGGATAGGGTTAGGGACAGGGTTAGGGGTAGGGTTAGGTTTATGGTTATGGTTAGGGTAAGGTTAAGGGTTAGGGTAACTTTAGGGTTAAGGTTAAGGTTACGGTTAGGGTTAGGGTAAGGGTAAGGGTTAGGTTAGGGTAAGGGTTAGGGTTAGGGTTAGGGTAAGGGTTTGGGTTAGTGTTAGGTTTAGTTTTGGGGTTAACGTTAAGGTTAGGGTAAGGGTATGCGTTACGGTTGGGTTTAGGGTTAGGTTTAGGGTTTGGGTTAGGGTAAGGGTTAGGGTTAGGGTTAGTTTTAGGGTTGGGGTTAGGGTTAGGTTTAGGGTTAGTGTAAGGGTAAGGGTTACGGTAGGGTTAGGGTTAGGGTAAGGGTAAGGGTTAGGGTTAGGGTTAGGATGAGGGTTAAGTTTAGGGTTAGGGTTAGTGTTAGGGTTAGGGTTTGGGTTAGGTTTAAGGTTAGGGATAGGGTATGGGTTAGGATTATATTTAGGTTAGGGTTAGGGTTAAGGTTAGGGTTAGGGTTAGTGTTAGGGTTAGGTTTAGGGTTAGGGATAGTTTAAGGGTAAGGTTTATTTTTACAGTTAGGGTTAGGGTTAGGGAAAGGGTAAGGGTTATGGGTTGGGTTAGGGCTAGTGTAAGGATTAGGGTTAGTGTTAGTGTTAGGGTAAGGGTTAGAGTTAGGGTTAGGGTTAGCATTAAGGTTAGTGTTAGTGTTAGGGTAAGGGTTAGGGTTAGGTTTAGGGTTAGGGTTAGGGTTAGGGTTGGGGTTAGGGAAAGGATAAGGGTTAGGGTTAAGGTTAGGTTTAGGTTTAAGTTTAGGGTTAGGGTTAGGGTTAGGCAAAGAATAAGGGTTAGGGTTAAGGTTAGGTTTAGGGCTAGGGTTAGGGTTAAGGTTAGGGTTCAGGTTAGGATAAGGGTTAGGGTTAGGGTTCGGGTTAGTGTTAGGGTTAGGGTACGGGTTAGGGTTAGGTTTAGGGTTAGGGTTAGGGTAAGGGTTAGGGTTAGGGTTAGGGATAGGGTTAGGGGTTAGGGTTAGTGTTAGGGGAAGGTTAAGGGTTAGGGTAAGGGTTAGGGTTAGGGTTAGGGATAGGGTTAGGGTATGGGTTAGGGTTAGGGGTTAGGGTTAGTGTTATGGTAAGGATAAGGGTTAGGGTTAAGGTTAGGGTTAGGGTTAGGGTTAAGGTTAGGTTTAGGGTGAGCATAAGGGTAAGGGTTAGGGTTAGGTTATTGTTAGGGTTATGGTAAGGGTAAGGGTTAGAGTTAGGGTTAGGGTTAGGGTTAGGTTTAGTGCAAGGGTAAGGGTTAGGGTTAAGTTTAGGGTTAGGGTTAGGTTTAGGTTTAGTGTTAGGGTTAGGGTAAGGCTAAGGGCTAGGGTTAGGATTAGGGTTAGGGTTAGGGTAATGGTTAGGGTTAAGGTTAGGGTTAGGTTTAGGGTTAGGGTTAGGGTAAGATTGAGGGTAAGGGTTAGATTTAGGGTTAGGGCCAGTTTAGGGTTGGGTTTTAAGGTTAGGTTTAGGGTTAGGGTAAGGTTAAGGGTTAGGATTAGGGTTAGTGTTACGGTAAGGGTTAGGTTTAGGGTTAGGATTAGGGTTATTTTTATGGTTACGGTTAGAGTTAGGGTTAGGGTTAGGGTAAGGGTATGTGTTAGGGTTAGGGTTAGGGTTAGGCTTAGTGTTAGAGTTAGCATTAGGGTAAGGGTTAGGGTTAGGGTTAGGGTTAGGATGATGGTTAGCGTAAGGGTTAGGGTTAGGATTAGGGTTAGGTTTAGGGTAAGGGTTAGGGTTAGATTTAGGTTAAGTGTAAGGTTTAGGGTTAGGCTTAGGGTTTGGGTTAGGGTAAGGGTAAGGGTAAGGGTTAGGGTTAGAATTAGGGTTAGGGTTAAGTTTAGGGTTAGGGTAAGTGTAAGGGTTAGGGTTAGGGTTAGAGTAAAGCTAAAGGTTAGGGTTAGGGTTAGGGTTAGGGTAGGTGTTCGGGTAAGGTTAAGTGTTAGGGTTAGGGTTAGGGTTAGGATAAGAGTAAGGGTTAGGGTTAGGGTTAGGGATTAGGGGTAGGGTTAGGGTTAGGCTAAGGGTTAGGGTTAGGGGTAGGGTTAGGGTTAGTGTTAGGTTTAGGGTTAGGGTTAGGGGAAGGGGAAGGGGAAGGGGAAGGGTTAGGGTTAGGTTAAGGGTTAAGGTTAGGGTTAGGGTTAGGTTTAGGGTTACGTTAAGGGTAAGGGTTAGGGTTAGAGTTAGGGTAAGGGTTAGGGTTAGGGGTTAGGTTTAGGGTTAGGGTAAGTGTTAGGGTTAGGGTTAGGGTTAGGGTTAGGGTAAAGGTTAGGCTTAGGTTTAGGGTTAGGGTAAGGGTATGTGTTAGGGTTAGGGTTAGGGTTAGGTTTAGGCTTAGTGTTAGGTTAGCGTTAGGGTAAGGGTAAGCGTTAGGGTAAGGGTTAGGGTTAGGGTTTGGTGTTAGGGTTAAGGCTAGGGGTAGGTTTAGGTTTAGGGTTAGGGTTAGAGTAAGGGTTAATGTTAGGGTTAGGTTTAGAATTAGGATTAGGGTTATGTTAAGGGTTAGGGATAGGGTTAGGGTTAAAGTTAGGGTTAGGGTTAGGGTTAGGGTTAGGGTTATGGTAAGGGTAAGGGTTAGGGTTAGGGTTAGTTTTAGGGAAAGGGTAAGGGTTAGGTTTAGGGTAAGGATTGGGGTTAGGGTTTGGGTTAGGGTAAGGGTTAGGGTTACGGTTAGGGTTAGGGTTACGGTTTGGGTTAGGGGTTAGGGATAGTGTTAGGTTTAGTGTTAGGTTTAGGGTAAGCATAAGAGTTAGGTTTACGGTTAGGGTTAGGGTTAGGGTTAGGGTAAGGGTTAGGGTTAGGGAAAGGTTAAGGGTTAGGGTTATGGTTAGGTTTAGGGTAAGGATTAGGGTTAGGGTTGGGGTTAGGGTAAGGGGTAGGTTTGGGGTTAGGGTTAGGGTTATTGTTACGGTTAGGGTTAAGGGTTAGGGTTAGTGTTAGGTTTAGGCTTAGGGTCAGGGTAAGGATAAGAGTTAGGGTTAGAAATAGGTTTAGGGTTCCGGTTAGGTTTAGGGTGAGCGTAAGTGTAAGGGTTAGGGTTAGGTTTATTTTTAGGGTTATGGTAAGGGTAAGGGTTAGGCTTAGGTTTAGAGTTAGGTTTAGGGTAATGGTTAGGGTTAAGGTTAGGATTAGGTTTAGGGTTAGGGTTAGGGTATGATTAAGGGTAAGGGTTAGGGTTAGGGTTAGGTTCAGTTTTAGGGTTGTCGTTTTAAGGTTACCTTTAGGGTTAGGGTAAGGGTAAGGGTTAGGGTTAGGGTTAGAGTTAGGGTAAGGTTTAGGGTTAGGGTTAGGGTTAGGGTAGGTGTTAGGGTAAGGATAAGTGGTAGGGTTAGGGTTAGGGTTAGGATAAGGGGAAGGGTTAGGTTATGGTTAGGGGTTACGGTTAGGGTTAGGTTTAGGGTAAGGGTTAGGGTTAGGGTTACGGTTAGGGTTAGGGTTAGTGTTAGGTTTAGGGTTAGGGTTAGGGGAAGGGAAAGGGATAGTGTTAGGTTAAGGTTTAAGGTTAGATTTAGGGTTAGGTGAAGGGTAAGGGTTAGGGTTAGGGTTAGGGTAAGTATTAGGGTTAGGGGTTAGGTTTAGCGTTAGTGTAAGGGTTAGGGTTAGGGTAAAGGTTAGGGTTAGGTTTAAAGTTAGGGTAAGGGTATGCGTTAGGGTTAGGGTTAGGTTTAGGGTTAGTGTTAGGTTAGCGTTAGGGTAAGGGTTAGGGTTAGGGTAAGGGTTAGGGTTACGGTTAGGGTTTGGTGTTAGGGTTAAGGTTAGGGGTAGGTTTAGGTTTAGGGTTAGGGTTAGAGTCAAGGTAAATGTTAGGGTTAGGGTTAGGTTTAGGGTTAGGGTTAGGGTAAAGTTAAGGGTCAGGGGTAGGGTTAGGGTTAAAGTTAGGGTTAGGGTTAGGGATAGGATTATGGTAAGGGTAAGGGTTAGGGTTAGGATTAGGGTTATGGAAAGGGTCAGGCTTAGGTTTAGGGTAAGGATTGGGGTTTGGGTTTGGGTTAGGGTAAGGGTTAGGGTTACGGTTAGGGTTAGGGTTACAGTTAGGCTTAGGGGTTAGGGTTAGTGTTAGGTTTAGTGTTAGGTTTAGGGTAAGGATAAGAGTTAGTTTTATGGTTAGGGGTTCGGGTTTGGGTTAAGTTTACGGTAAGGGTTAGCATTGGGGGTTAGGGTTAGTGTTAGGGTTAGTTTAAGGGTTAGGGTTAGGGTTAGGGTTAGGGTTAGGATAGGTGTTAGAGTTAGGGTTAGGGTTAGGGTAAGGTTTAGGTTAGGGTTAGGTTTAGGGTACGGGTTATTGTTAGGGTTATGGTTAGGGTTAGGGTTAGGGAAAGGATAAGGGTTAGGGTTAAGGTTAGGTTTAGAGCTAGGTTTAGGGTTCAGGTGATTGTTAGGGTTGGGTAAATGTAAGGGTTAGGGTAAGGGTTAGGGTTAGGTTTAGGGTTAGGTTTAGGGTTAGGGTTAGGGTTAGGGTTAGGGTAAGGGTAAGGATTAGGGTTAAGTTTAGGGTTAGGGTTAGGGTTAGGGTTAGGGTTAGGGTAAGGGTAAGGGTTAGAGTTAGGATTAGGGTTAGGGTTAGGGTAAGGGTTAGGGTTAGGTTTAGGGTTAGGGTTAGGGTTAGGGCAAGGGTTAGGTTTAGGGTTAGGGTAAGGTTAAGGTGTAGGTTTATGGTTAGGGTTAGTATAAGGGTAAGGGTTAGGGTTAGGGTTAGGGTAAGGGTTAGGTGTTAGGGTTAGGGTTAGTGTAAGGGTTAGGGTAAGGGTTAGGGTTAGGGTTAGGGTTAGCGTTAGGGTAAGATTAAGGGTAATGTTTAGGGTTAGGGTTAGGTCAGTTTTAGGGTTGGGTTTTAAGGTTAGCTTTAGGGTTAGGGTAAGGTAAGGGTTAGGATTAGGGTTAGTGTTAGGGTAAGGGTTAGGGTTAGGGTTAGGATTAGGGTTATTTTTAGGGTTACGGTTAGAGTTAGGGTTAGGGTTAGGGTAAGGGTATGTGTTAGGGTTAGGGTTAGGGTTAGGCTTAGTGTTAGAGTTAGCGTTAGGGTAAGGGTTAGGGTTAGGGTTAGGGTTAGGATGATGGTTAGCGTAAGGGTTAGGGTTAGGATTAGGATTAGGTTTAGAGTAAGGGTTAGGGTTAGATTTAGGTTAAGTGTAAGGTTTAGGGGTAGGGTTAGGGTTTGGGTTAGGTTTAGGGTTAGGGTAAGTGTAAGGGTTAGGGTTAGGGTTAGAGTAAAGGTAAGGGTTAGGGTTAGGGTTAGGGTTAGGGTAGGTGTTAGGGTAAGGATAAGTGTTAGGGTTAAGGTTTGGGTTAGGATAAGAGTAAGGGTTAGGGTTAGGGTTAGGGGTTAGGGTTAGGGTTAGGGTTAGGCTAAGGGTTAGGGTTAGGGTTAGGGTTAGGGTTAGTATTATGTTTAGGGTTAGGGTTAGGGGAAGGGGAAGGGTTAGGGTTAGGTTAAGGGTTAAGGTTAGGGTTAGGGTTAGGTTTAGGGTTACGTTAAGGGTAAGGGTTAGGGTTAGGGTTAGGGTGAGGGTTAGGGTTAGGGGTTAGGTTTAGGGTTAGGATAAGTGTTAGGGTTAGGGTTAGGGTTAGGGTAAAGGTTAGGGTTAGGTTTAGGGTTAGGGTAAGGGTATGTGTTAGGGTTAGGGTTAGGGTTAGGTTTAGGCTTAGTGTTAGGTTAGTGTTAGGGTAAGGGTACGGGTTAGGGTAAAGGTTAGGGTTAGGGTTTGGTGCTAGGGGTTGGTTTAGGTTTAGGGTTAGGGTTAGAGTAAGGGTAAATATTAGCGTTAGGGTTAGGTTTAGGGTTAGGGTTAGGGTAAGGTTAAGGGTTAGGGATAGGGTTAGGGTTAAATTTAGGGTTAGGTTTAGGGTTAGGGTTATGGTAAGGGTAAGGGTTAGGATTAGGGTTAGGGTTAGGGAAAGTGTAAGTGTTAGGTTTAGGGTAAGGATTGGGGTTAGGGTTTGGGTTAGGGTAAGGGTTAGGGTTACGGTTAGGATTGCTGTTACGGTTTGGGTTAGGGGTTAGGGATAGTGTTAGGTTTAGTGTTAGGTTTAGGGTAAGGGTAAGATTTAGGTTTACGGTTAGGGTTAGGGTTAGGGTTAGGGTAAGGGTAAGGGTTAGTGTTAGGGTTAGGGTTAGGGAAAGTGTAAGTGTTAGGTTTAGGGTAAGGATTGGGGTTAGGGTTGGGGTTAGGGTTAGGGTTAGGGTTACGGTTAGGGTTAAGGGTTAGGGTTAGTGTTAGTTTTAGGCTTAGGGTCAGGGTAAGGATAAGAGTTAGGGTTAGGGATAGGTTTAGGGTTCCGGTTAGGTTTAGGGTGAGCGTAAGGGTAAGGGTTATGGTTAGGTTTATTGTTAGGGTTATGGTAAGGGTAAGGGTTAGAGTTAGGTTTAGAGTTAGGGTTAGGGTAATGGTTAGGGTTAAGGTTAGGATTAGGTTTAGGGTTAGGGTTAGGGTAAGATTAAGGGTAAGGTTTAGGGTTAGGGTTAGGGTCAGTTTTAGGGTTCGGTTTTAAGGTTAGGTTTAGGGTTAGGGCAAGGGTAAGCGTTAGGGTTAGGGTTAGAGTTAGGGTAAGGGTTAGGGTTAGGGTTAGGGTTAGGGTAGATGTTAGGGTAAGGATAAGTGTTAGGGTTAGGGTTAGGGTTACGATAAGGGAAGGGTTATGGTTATGGTTAGGGGTTACGGTTAGGGTTAGGGTTAGGGTAAGGGTTAGGGTTAGGGTTAGGGTTACTGTTAGGGTTAGGGTTAGTGTTAGGGGAAAGGGAACGGATAGGGTTAGGTTAAGGGTTAAGGTTAGGGTTAGGGTTAGGTTTAGGGTTAGGTTAAGGGTAAGGGTTAGGGTTAGGGTTAGGGTTAGGGTAAGGGTTAGGGTTAGGGGTTAGCTTTAGGGTTAGTGTAAGGGTTAGGGTTAGGGTTAGGGTAAATGTTAGGGTTAGGTTTAAGGTTAGGGTAAGGGTATGTGTTAGGGTTAGGGTTAGGTTTAGGCTGAGGATTAGGGTTAGGTTTGAGGTTAGGGTAAGGGGTAGGGGTGGGGTTATGGTTAGGGTTAGGGTTAGGGTAAGATTAAGGGTGAGGGTTAGGGTTAGGTTTAGGGTCAGTTTTAGGGTTGGGTTTTAAGGTTAGGTTTAGGGTTAGGGTAAGGGTAAGGGTTAGGATTAGGGTTAGTGTTAGGGTAAGGGTTAGGGTTAGGATTAGGGTTATTTTTAGGGTTACGGCTAGAGTTAAGGTTAGGGTTAGGGTAAGGGTATGTGTTAGGGTTAGGGTTAGGGTTAGGCTTAGTGTTTGAGTTAGCGTTAGGGTAAGGGTTAGGGTTAGGGTTAGGGTTAGGATGATGGTTAGCGTAAAGGTTAGGGTTAGGATTGCGGTTAGGTTTAGGGTAAGGGTTAGGGTTAGATTTAGGTTAAGTGTAAGGTTTAGGGTTAGGGTTAGGGTTTGGTTTAGGGTAAGGGTTAGGGTTAGGGTTAGGGTTAGATTTAGTGTTGGGGTTAACGTTATGGTTAGGGTAAGGGTTAGGGTTAGGGTAAGAGTTAGGGTTAGGGTTAGGGTTAGGTTTAGTGTTGGGGTTATGGTTAGGTTTAGGGTTAGGGTAAGGGTAAGGGTTAGGGTAGGGTTAGGGTTATGGGAAGGGAAAGGCTATGGGTTAGGGTTAGGGTGAGGGTTAAGTTTAGGGTTAGGGTTAGTGTTAGGGTTAGGGTTAGGGTTAGGTTTAAGGTTAGGGTTAGGGTAAAGGTTAGTGTTAGGGTTAGGGGAAGGGGAAGGGTTATGGGTTGGGTTAGGGCTAGGGTAAGGATTAGGGTTAGTGTTAGTGTTAGGGTAAGGGTTAGAGTTAGGGTTAGGGTTAGCAATAAGGTTGGTGTTAGTGTTAGGGTAAGGGTTTGGGTTAGGTTTAGGGTTAGAGTTAGGGTTAGGGTTGGGGTTAGGGAAAGGATAAGGGTTAGGGTTAAGGTTAGCTTTAGGTTTAGGTTTAGGTTTAGGGTTAGGGTTAGGCAAAGGATAAGGGTTAGGGTTAAGGTTAGGTTTAGGACTAGGGTTAGGGTTAGGGTTAGGGTTAAGGTTAGGTTAAGGGTTAGGTTTAGGGTTTGGGTTAGTGTTAGGGTTAGGGTAAGTATTAGGGTTAGGGTTAGGGTTAGTGTCAGGGTAATGGTTAGGGTTAGGGTTAGGGATAGGGTTAGGGTATAGGTTAGGGTTAAGGGTTAGGGTTAGTGTTAGGGGAAGTTTAAGGGTTAGGGTAAGGGTTAGGGTTAGGGTTAGGGTTAGTGTTAGGGTAAGGATAAGGGTTAGTGTTAAGGTAAGGGTTGGGGTTAGGGTTAAGGTTAGGTTTAGGGTGAGTGTAAGGGTAAGGGTTAGGGTTAGGTTTATTGTTAGGTTTATGGTAAGGGTAAGGGTTAGAGTTAGGGTTAGGGTTAGGGTTAGGTTTATGGTTAGGGTTAGGTTTAGGTTTAGGGTTAGGGTTAGGGTTAGGGTAAGGGTAAGGGCTAGGGTTAGGATTAGGGTTAGGGTTAGGGTAATGGTTAGGGTTAATGTTAGGGTTAGGTTTAGGGTTAGGGTTAGGGTAAGATTAAGGGTAAGGTTTAGGGTTAGGGTTAGGGTCAGTTTTAGGGTTGGGTTTTAAGGTTAGGTTTAGGGTTAGGGTAAGGTTAGGTGTAGGATTAGGGTTAGTGTTAGGGTAAGGGTTAGAGTTAGGGTTAGTGTTAGGGTTAGCGTTAGGGTAAGGGTTACTGTTAGGGTTAGGGTTAGGGTTAGGGTTAGGGTTACGGTTAGGGTAAGGGTTAGGGTTAGGATTAGGGTTAGGTTTAGGGTAAGGGTTAGGGTTAGATTTAGGTTAAGTGTAAGGTTTAGGGTTAGGGTTAGGGTTTGGGTTAGTGTAAGGGTAAGGGTACGGGTTAGGGTTAGAGTTAGGGTTAGGGTTAGGTTTAGGGTTAGGGTAAGTGTAAGGGTTAGGGTTAGGGTTAGAGTTACGGTAAGGGTTAGGGTTAGGGTTAGGGTTAGGGTAGGTGTTAGGGTAAGGATATGTGTTAGGGTTAGGGTTAGGTTTAGGATAAGGGGAAGGGTTAGGTTTAGGTTTAGGGGTTAGGGTTAGGGTTAGGGTTAGGCTAAGTGTTAGGGTTAGGGTTAGGGTTAGTGTTAGGTTTAGGGTTAAAATTAGGGGAAGGGGAAGGCTTAGGGTTAGGTTAAGGGTTAAGGTTGGGGTTAGGGTTAGGTTTAGGGTTACGTTAAGTGTAAGGGTTAGGGTTAGGGTTAGGGTAAGGGTTAGGGTTAGGGGTTAGCTTTAGGGTTAGGGTAAGTGTTAGATTTAGGGTTAAGGTTAGGGTTAGGGTAAAGTTTAGGGTTAGGTTTAGGGTTAGGGTAAGGGTATGTGTCAGGGTTTGGGATAAGGGGAAGGGTTAGGTTTAGGTTTAGGGGTTAGGGTTAGGGTTAGGGTTAGGGTTAGTGTTAGGTTTAGGGTTAAGATTAGGGGAAGGGGAAGGGTTAGGGTTAGGTTAAGGGTTAGGGTTAGGCTTAGTGTTAGGTTAGCGTAGGGTAAGGGTAAGGGTTAGGGTAAGGGTTAGGGTTATGGTGTGGTGTTAGGGTAAAGGTTAGGGGTAGGTTTAGGTTTAGGGTTAGGTTTAGAGTAAGGGTAAATGTTAGGGTTAGGGTTAGGTTTAGGGTTAGGGTTAGGGTAATGTTAAGGGTTAGGGATAGGTTTAGGGTTAAAATTAGGGTTAGGGTTAGGGTTAGAGTTATGGTAAGAGTAAGGGTTAGGGTTAGGGTTAGGGAAAGGGGAAGGGTTAGGTTTAGGGTAAGGATTGGGGTTAGGGTTTGGATTAGGGTAAGGGTTAGGGTTACGGTTAGGGTTAGGGTTACGGTTTGGGTTAGGGGTTAGGGATAGTGTTAGGTTTAGTGTTAGGTTTAGGGTAAGGATAAGAGTTAGGTTTACGGTTAGGGTTAGGGTTAGGGTTAGGGTAAGAGTTAGGGTTAGGGAAAGGTTAAGGGTAGGGTTATGGTTAGGGTAAGGATTAGGGTTAGGGTTGGGGTTAGGGGAAGGGCTAGGGTTGGGGTTAGGGTTAGGGTTAGGGTTAGGGTTACGGTTAGGGTTAAGGGTTAGGGTTAGTGTTAGGTTTAGGCTTAGGGTCAGGGTAAGGATAAGAGTTAGGGTTAGGGATAGGGTTAGGGTTTCCGTTAGGTTTAGGGTGAGCGTAAGTGTAAGGGTTAGGGTTAGGTTTATTGTTAGGGTTATGGTAAGGGTAAGGGTTAGAGATAGGATTAGAGTTAGGGGTAGGGTAATGGTTAGGGTTAAGGTTAGGATTAGGTTTAGGGTTAGGGTTAGGGTAAGATTAAGAGTAAGGGTTAGGGTTAGGGTTAGGGTCAGTTTTAGGGTTGGGTTTTAAGGTTAGGTTTAGGGTTAGGGTAAGGGTAAGGATTAGGATTAGGGTTAGGGTTAGGGTTAGGATTAGGGTTATTTCTAGGGTTACGCTTAGGGTTATGGTTCGGGTTAGGGTAAGGTATGTGTTCGGGTTAGGGTTAGGGTTAGGGTTAGGCTTAGTGTTACGGTTAGCGTTAGGGTAAGGGTAAGGGTTAGGGTTAGGGTTAAGGTTAGGGTAAGGGTTAGGGTTAGGATTAGGGTTAGGTTTAGGGTAAGGGTTAGGGTTAGATTTAGGGTAAGTGTAAGGTTTAGGGTTAGAGTTAGGGTTTGGGTTAGGGTAAGGGTAAGGGTTAGAGTTAGAGTTAGGGTTAGGGTTAGGTTTAGGTTTCGGTAAATGTAAGGGTTAGTGTTAGGGTTAGAGTTAGGGTAATGGTTAGGGCTAGGGTTAGGGTTAGTGTTGGGTAAGTGTAAGGGTTATGTTTAGGGTTAGAGTTAGGGTAAGGGTTAGGGTTAGGGTAGGTGTTAGGGTAAGGATAAGTGTTAGGGTTAGGGTTAGGGTTAGGATAAGGGTAAGGGTTAGGGTTAGGGTTAGGGTTAGGGTTAGGGTTAGGGTAAGGGTAAGGGTTAGGGTTAGGGTTAGGGTTAGTGTTAGGTTTATGGTTAGGGTTAGGGGAAGGGGAAGGGTTAGGGTTAGGGTTAGGGTTAGGGAAAGGGGAAGGGTTAGGTTTAGGGTAAGGATTGGGGTTAGGGTTTGGGTTAGGGTAAGGGTTAGGGTTACGGTTAGGGTTAGGGTTACGGTTTGGGTTAGGGGTTAGGGATAGTGTTAGGTTTAGTGTTAGGTTTAGGGTAAGGATAAGAGTTAGGTTTATGGTTAGGGTTAGGGTTAGGGTTAGGGTAAGAGTAGGGTTAGGGAAAGGTTAAGTGTTAGGGTTATGGTTAGGGTAAGGATTAGGGTTAGGGTTAGGGTTAGGGTAAGGGTTATATTTAGGGTTAAGGGTTAGGGTTAGTGTTGGGTTTAGGCTTAGGGTCAGCGTAAGGATAAGAGTTAGGGTTAGGGTTAGGGTTAGGGTTACAGTTAGGGTTAAGGGTTAGGGTTAGTGTTAGGTTTAGGCTTAGGGTCAGGGTAAGGATAAGAGTTAGGGCTAGGGATAGGATTAGGGTTTCCGTTAGGTTTAGGGTGAGCGTAAGGGTAAGGGTTAGGGTTAGGTTTATTGTTAGGGTTATGGTAAGGGTAAGGGTTAGAGTTAGGATTAGAGTTAGGGGTAGGGTAATGGTTAGGGTTAAGGTTAGGATTAGGTTTAGGGTTAGGGTTAGGGTAAGATTAAGGGTAAGGGTTAGGGTTAGGGTCAGTTTTAGGGTTGGGTTTTAAGGTTAGATTTAGGGTTAGGGTAAGGGTAAGGGTTAGGATTAGGGTTAGGGTTAGGGTAAGGGTTAGGTTTAGGGTTAGGATTAGGGTTATTTCTAGGGTTACGGTTAGGGTTAGATTTAGGGTTAGGGTAAGGTATGTGTTAGGGTTAGGGTTAGGGTTAGGGTTAGGCTTAGTGTTAGGGTTAGCGTTAGGGTAAGGGTAAGGGTTAGGGTTAGGGTTAAGGTTAGGGTAAGGGTTAGGGTTAGGATTAGGGTTAGGTTTAGGGTAAGGGTTAGGGTTAGATTTAGGGTAAGTGTAAGGTTTAGGGTTAGGGTTAGGGTTACATTTAGTGTTTTGGTTAATGTTAGGGTTAGGGTAAGGGTTAGGGTTAGGGTTAGGTTTAGGGTTAGGGTTAGGTTTAGTGTTGGGGTTAACGTTAGGTTTGGGTTAGAGTTAGGAGTAGGGTAAGGGTTAGGGTTAGGGTTAGGGTTAGGTGTAGGTCTGGGGTTAAGGTAAGGTTTAGGGTTAGGGTAAGGTTTAGGGTTAGGGTTCGGGTTAGGTTTAGGGTTGGGGTTAAGGGTAGGTTTAGGGTTAGTGTAAGGGTTAGGGTAAGGGTAAGGGTTAGGGTTAGGGTTAGGGTGAAGGTTAAGTTTAGGGTTAGGGTTAGTGTTAGTGTTAGCGTTAAGGTTAGGTTTAAGGTTAGGTTTAGGGTAAGGGTTAGGGTTAGGTTTAGGGTTAGGGTTAGGTTAAGGGTAAGGTTTAGTGTTACAGTTAGTGTTAGGGTAAGGGAAAGGGTAAGGGTTAGGGTTAGGGTTAGGGTAAGGATTAGGTTTAGTGTTACTGTTAGGGTAAGGGTTAGGGTTAGGGTTAGGGTTAGCATTAAGATTAGTGTTAGGGTTAGGGTAAGGGTAAGGGTTAGGGTTAGGGTTAGGGTTAGAGGTAATGTTAGGCTTAGCATTAGGGTAAGTGTAAGGGTTAGGATAGGGTTAGGGTTAGGATTAGGGTAAGGGTTAGGTTTAGGGTTAGGGTTAGGGAAAGGATAAGGGTTAGGGTTACGGTTAGGTTTAGGGTTAGGGGTAGTGTTAAGGTTACGGTTAGGGTTAGGGTAAGGGTAAGGTTTATGATTAGGTTTAGGGTTAGGGTTAGCTTAAGGGTTCGGGTTAGGATTAGGGTTAGTGTTATGGTTAGGGTAAGGATTAGGGTTACGGTTAGGGTTAGGGTTAGGGTAAGGGTTAGGGTTAGGGTTACGGATAGGGTTAGAGTATGGGTAGGGTTAGGGGTTATGGTTAGTGTTAGGGTTAGGTTAAGGCTTAGGGTTAGGGTTAGGGTTAGGGATAGTGTTAGGATAAGAGTTAGGGTTAGGGTTAGCGTTAGAGTAAGGATTAGGTGTAGGGTTAGGGTTAGGGTTAGGATTAGGGTAAGGGTAAGGGTTAGGTTAGGGTTCGGGTTAGGGTTAGGGTTAGGTTTAGGGTTAGGGTTAGGGTTAGGGAAAGGATAAGGCTTAGGGTAAAGGTTAGGTTTAGAGCCAGGTTTAGGGTTAAGGTGATTGTTGGGTTGGGTAAGGGTAAGGGTTAGGGATAGGTTTACGGTAAGGGTTAGTTTATGGGTAAGGGTTAGGTTTAGGGTTAGGGTTAGGTTTAGGGGTAGGGTTAGGGTTAAGGTTAGGGTAAGGGTTAGGGTTAAGGTTAGGGTTAGGGTTAGGTTTAGGGTTAGGGTTAGGGTAAGGGTAAGGGTTAGAGTTTGGATTAGGGTTAGGGTTAGGGTAAGGTTTAGGATTAGGTTTAGGTTTAAGTTTAGGGTTAGGGTAAGGGTTAGGGTTAGGGTAACATTAAGGGTTAGGTTTGGGGTTAAGTTTAGGTTTAGGGTAAGGGTAAGGGATAGGGATAGATTTAGGGTAAGGGTAAGGGTTACGGTTAGCGTTAGGGTTAGGGAAAGGGTAAGGGTTAGGGCAGTGTTAGGGTTAGGGGTTAGGGTTAGGGATAGGGTTAGGGTTAGGGGTTAGGGTTTGGTTTAAGTTTACGGTAAGGGTTAGCATTGGGGGTTAGGGTTAGTGTTAGTGTTAGGTTAAAGGTTAGGGTTAGGGTTAGGGTTAGGGTTAGGGTAAGGGTAAGGATTAGGGTTAAGTTTAGGGTTAGGGTTAGGGTTAGGGTTAGGGTTAGGGTAAGGGTAAGGGTTAGAGTTAGGATTAGGTTTAGGGTTATGGTAAGGGTTAGGGTTAGGTTTAGGGTTAGGGTTAGGGTTAGGGTAAGGGTTAGGATTAGGGTTAGGGTAAGGGTAAGGTTTAGGTTTACGGTTAGGTTTAGTGTAAGGGTAAGGGTTAGGGTTAGGGTTAGGGTAAGGGTTAGGTGTTAGGGTTAGGGTTAGGGTAAGGGTTAGCGTTAGTGTTATGGTTAGAGTTATGGTAAGGCTTAGTGTTAGGGTAAGGGTTAGGTTAAGGGTAAGGGTTAGGGTTAGGGTTAGGGTTAGGGTAAGGTTTAGTGTTGGGGTTTACGTTAGGATTAGGGTAAGGGTATGTGTTACGGTTAGGTTTAGGGTTAGGTTTAGGGTTTGGGTTAGGGTAAGGGTTAGGGTTAGGGTTAGGGTTAGGTTTAGTGTTGTGGCTAACGTTATGGTTAGGGTAAGGGTTAGGGTTAGGGTAAGGGTTAGGTTAGGTTTAGGGTTAGGTTTAGGGTTGGGGTTACGGTTAGGTTTAGGGTTAGGGTAAGGGTAACGGTTAGGGTAGGGTTAGGGTTAGGGTAAGGGAAATGCTTAGGGTTAGGGTTAGGGTGAGGGTTAAGTTTAGGGTTAGGGTTAGTGTTAGGGTTAGGTTTAAGGTTAGGGTTAGGGGAAGGGGAGGGTTATGGGTTGGGTTAGAGCTAGGGTAAGGATTAGGGTTAGTGTTAGTGTTAGGGTAAGGGTTAGAGTTAGGGTTAGGGTTAGTAATAAGGTTGGTGTTAGCGTTAGGGTCAGGGTTTGGGTTAGGTTTAGGGTTTGAGTTAGGGTTAGGGTTGGGGTTAGGGAAAGGATAAGGGTTAGGGTTAAGGTTAGGTTTAGGTTTAGGTTTAGGTTTAGGGTTAGGGTTATGCAAAGGATAAGGGTTAGGGTTAAGGTTAGGTTTAGGGCTAGGGTTAGGGTTAGGGTTAGGGTTAAGGTTAGGATAAAAGTTAGGTTTAGGGTTTGGGTTAGTGTTAGGGTTAGGGTAAGGGTTAGGGTTAGGGTTAGGGTAAGGGTTAGGGTTAGGGTTAGGGATAGGGATAGGGATAGGGTTAGGGTTAGGTTTAGGGTTAGGGTTAGGGTTATGGTAAGGGTAAGGGTTACAGTTTGGATTAGGGTTAGGGTTAGGATAAGGGTTAGGATTAGGTTTAGGGTTAAGTTTAGGGTTAGGTTTAGGTTTAGTGTTAGGGTTAGGGTAAAGGTTAGGTGTTAAGGTTAGGGTTAGGGTAAGGGTTAGGGTTAGTGTTAGGGTTAGGGTTATGGTAAGGTTTAGTGTTAGGGTTAGGGTTAGGTTAAGGGTAAGAGTTAGGGTTAGGGTTAGGGTTAGGGTAAGGTTTAGTGTTTGGTTTAAGGTAAGGGTAAGTGTTAGGTATAGGGTTAGGTTTAGGTTTAGTGTTGGGGTTAAGGTTAGGTTTAGGGTAAGGGTTAGGGTTAGCGTTAGGGTTAGGGTTAGGGTTAGGTTTAGGGTTAGGGTTAGGCTTAGGTTTAGTGTTGATGTTAACGTTAGGGTTAGGGTTAGGGTTAGGGTTAGGGTAAGGGTATGTGTTAGGGTTAGGATTAGGGTTAGGTTTAGGGTTTGGGTCGGGTAAGGGTAAGGGTTAGTGGTAGGGTTATGGTTAGGTTTAGTGTTGGGGTTAACGTTAGAGTTAGGGTAAGGGTTATGGTTAGGGTAAGGGTTAGGATTAGGGTTAGGGTTAGGTTTAGGTTTGGGGTTAGGGTTAGGTTTATGTTTAGGGTAAGGGTAAGTGTTAGGGTTAGGTTAGGGTAAGGGAAAGGGTTAGCGTTAGGGTTAGGGTGAGGGTTAAGGTTAGGGTTAGGGTTAGTGTTAGGGTTAGGGTTAGTGTTAGGTTATAGTTAGGTTTTGGGTAAGGTGTAGGGTTAGGTTTAGGGTTAGGGTTAGGGTTAAGGTTAGGGTTTGGGTTAGGGTTAGGTTTAGGCTTAGGGTTAGGTTAAGGGTAAGGTTTAGTGTTACAGTTAGCGTTAGAGTTAGGGAAAGGGTAAGGGTTAGGGTTAGGGTAAGGATCGGGGTTAGTGTTAGAGTTAGGGTAAGGGTTAGGGTTAGGGTTAGGTTAATGGTTAGGGTTAGGGTTAGGGATAGTGTTAGGATAAGGGTTAGGGTTAGGGTTAGGGTAGAGTAAGGATTAGGGATAGGGTTAGGGTTAGGGTTAGGGTTAGGGTAAGGGTAATAGTTAGGTTAGGGTTAGGGTTAGGGTATGGGTTAGGGTTAGGGTTAGGGTTAGGGTTAGGGAAAGGCTAAGGGTTAGGGTTAAGGTTAGGTTTAGAGCCAGGTTTAGGGTTAATGTGATTGTTAGGGTTGGGTAAGTGTAAGGGTTAGGGTTATGTTTAGGGTAAGGGTTAGTTTAATGGTAAGGATTAGGGTTAGGGTTAGGTTTAGGCTTAGGGTTAGGTTAAGGGTAAGGTTTAGTGTTACAGTTAGCGTTAGAGTTAGGGAAAGGGTAAGGGTTAGGGTTAGGGTAAGGATCAGGGTTAGTGTTAGAGTTAGGGTAAGGGTTAGGGTTAGGGTTAGGTTAATGGTTAGGGTTAGGGTTAGGGATAGTGTTAGGATAAGGGTTAGGGTTAGGGTTAGGGTAGAGTAAGGATTAGGGATAGGGTTAGGGTTAGGGTTAGGGTTAGGGTAAGGGTAATAGTTAGGTTAGGGTTAGGGTTAGGGTATGGGTTAGGGTTAGGGTTAGGGTTAGGGTTAGGGAAAGGCTAAGGGTTAGGGTTAAGGTTAGGTTTAGAGCCAGGTTTAGGGTTAATGTGATTGTTAGGGTTGGGTAAGGGTAAGGGTTAGGGTTAGGGTTAGGGTTAGGGTTAGGTTAAGGGTAAGAGTTAGGGTTTGGGTTAGCGTTAGGGTAAGGTTTAGTGTTTGGTTTAGGGTAAGGGTAAGGGTTAGTGTTAGGGTTAGGGTTAGGTTTAGTGTTGGGGTTAAGGTTAGGGTTAGGGTAAGGGTTAGGTTTAGGGTTAGGTTTAGGGTTAGGTTTAGGGTTAGGGTTAGGTTTAGTGTTGTTTTTAACGCTAGGGTTAGGGTTAGGGTTAGGGTTAGGGTAAGTGTATGTCTTTGGGTTAGAATTAGGTTTAGGTTTAGGGTTTGGTTAGGGTAAGGGTAAGGGTTAGGGTTAGCGTTAGGGTTAGGTTTAGTGTTGGGGTTAACGGTAGGGTTACAGTAAGGGTTAGGGTTAGGGTAAGGGTTAGGATTAGGGTTAGGGTTAGGTTTAGGTTTGGGGTTAGGGTTAGGTTTAGGGTTAGGGTAAGGGTAAGGGTAAGGGTTAGTTTAGGGTAAGGGTAAGGGTTAGGGTTAGGGTTAGGGTGAGGGTTAAGTTTAGGGTTAGGGTTAGTGTTAGGGTAAGGGTTAGGGTTAGGGTTAGGTTTAAGGTTCGGTTTAGGGTAAGGGGTAGGGTTAGGTTTAGGGTTAGGGTTAGGGTTAAGGTTAGTGTTAGGGTTAGGGTTACGTTTAGTTTTAGGGTTATGGTTAGGGTAAGGGTTAGGGAAAGTATAAGGGTTAGAGTTAAGGTTAGCTTTAGAGCTAGATTTAGGGTTAAGGTGATTGTTAGGGTTGGGTAAGGGTAAGGGTTAGGGTTAGGGTTAGGGTTAGGGTTAGGTTAAGGGTAAGAGTTAGGGTTTGGGTTAGCGTTAGGGTAAGGTTTAGTGTTTGGTTTAGGGTAAGGGTAAGGGTTAGTGTTAGGGTTAGGGTTAGGTTTAGTGTTGGGGTTAAGGTTAGGGTTAGGGTAAGGGTTAGGTTTAGGGTTAGGGTTAGGGTTAGGGTAAAGTTTAGGGTTAGGTTTAGGGTTAGGGTAAGGGTATGTGTCAGGGTTTGGGTTAGGGTTAGGGTTAGGCTTAGTCTTAGGTTAGCGTAGGGTAAGGGTAAGGGTTAGGGTAAGGGTTAGGGTTAGGGTTTGGTGTTAGGGTTAAGGTTAGGGGTAGGTTTAGTTTTAGGGTTAGGTTTAGAATAAGGGTAAATGTTAGGGTTAGGGTTAGGTTTAGGGTTAGGGTTAGGGTAAGGTTAAGGGTTAGGGATAGGGTTAGGGTTAAAGTTAGGGTTAGGGTTAGGGTTAGGGTTATGGTAAGGGTAAGAGTTAGGGTTAGGGTTAGGGTTAGGGAAAGGGTAAGGGTTAGGTTTAGGGTAAGGATTGGGGTTAGGGTTTGGGTTAGGGTAAGGGTTAGGGTTAGGGTTAGGGTTAGGGTTAGGTTAAGGGTAAGAGTTAGGGTTTGGGTTAGCGTTAGGGTAAGGTTTAGTGTTTGGTTTAGGGTAAGGGTAAGGGTTAGTGTTAGGGTTAGGGTTAGGTTTAGTGTTGGGGTTAAGGTTAGGGTTAGGGTAAGGGTTAGGTTTAGGGTTAGGGTTAGGGTTAGGGTAAAGTTTAGGGTTAGGTTTAGGGTTAGGGTAAGGGTATGTGTCAGGGTTTGGGTTAGGGTTAGGGTTAGGCTTAGTCTTAGGTTAGCGTAGGGTAAGGGTAAGGGTTAGGGTAAGGGTTAGGGTTAGGGTTTGGTGTTAGGGTTAAGGTTAGGGGTAGGTTTAGTTTTAGGGTTAGGTTTAGAATAAGGGTAAATGTTAGGGTTAGGGTTAGGTTTAGGGTTAGGGTTAGGGTAAGGTTAAGGGTTAGGGATAGGGTTAGGGTTAAAGTTAGGGTTAGGGTTAGGGTTAGGGTTATGGTAAGGGTAAGGGTTAGGGTTAGGGTTAGGGTTAGGGAAAGGGTAAGGGTTAGGTTTAGGGTAAGGATTGGGGTTAGGGTTTGGGTTAGGGTAAGGGTTAAGGTTACGGTTAGGGTTAGGTTTACGGTTTGGGTTAGGGGTTAGGGATAGTGTTAGGTTTAATGTTAGGTTTAGG
This sequence comes from Megascapheus bottae, assembly GCA_024803745.1. Classification (NCBI taxonomy): domain Eukaryota; kingdom Metazoa; phylum Chordata; class Mammalia; order Rodentia; family Geomyidae; genus Megascapheus; species Megascapheus bottae. The sequence continues at coordinate 56,043 of JANJXV010000207.1, forward strand.
GTAAGGATAAGAGTTAGGTTTACGGATAGGGTTAGGGTTAGGGTTAGGGTAAGGGTTAGTGTTAGGGAAAGGTTAAGGGTTAGGGTTATGCTTAGGGTAAGGATTAGGGTTAGGGTTGGGGTTAGGGGAAGGGCTAGGGTTAGGGTTAGCGTTAGGGATAGGGTTAGGTTTACGGTTAGGGTTAAGGGTTAGGGTTAGTGTTAGGTTTAGGCTTAGGGTCAGGGTAAGGATAAGAGTTAGGGCTAGGGATAGGATTAGGGTTTCCGTTAGGTTTAGGGTGAGCGTAAGGGTAGGGGTTAGGGTTAGGTTTATTGTTAGGGTTATGGTAAGGGTAAGGGTTAGAGATAGGATTAGAGTTAGGGGTAGGGTAATGGTTAGGGTTAAGGTTAGGATTAGGTTTAGGGTTAGGGTTAGGGTAAGATTAAGGGTAAGGGTTAGGGTTAGGGTCAGTTTTAGGGTTGGGTTTTAAGATTAGGTTTAGGGTTAGGGTAAGGGTAAGGGTTAGGATTAGGGTTAGGGTTAGTGTAAGGCTTAGGTTTAGGGTTAGGATTAGGGTTATTTCTAGGGTTACGGTTAGGGTTAGGGTTAGGGTTAGGGTTAGGTTTAGAGTAAGGTATGTGTTAGGGTTAGGGTTAGGGTTAGGCTTAGTGTTAGGGTTAGCGTTAGGGTAAGGGTAAGGGTTAGAGTTATGGTTAAGGTTAGGGTAAGGGTTAGGGTTAGGATTAGGGTTAGGTTTAGGGTAAGGATTAGGGTTAGATTTAGGGTAAGTGTAAGGTTTAGGGTTAGGGTTAGGGTTAGATTTAGTGTTTTGGTTAAGGTTAGGGTTAGGGTAAGGGTTAGGGTTAGGGTTAGGCTTAGGGTTAGGGTTAGGTTTAGTGTTGGGTTAACGTTAGGTTTGGGTTAGAGTTAGGAGTAGGGTAAGGGTTAGGGTTAGGGTTAGGGTTAGGTGTAGGTTTGGGGTTAAGGTAAGGTTTAGGGTTAGGGTAAGGGTTAGGGTTAGGGTTCGGGTTAGGTTTAGGGTTGGGGTTAAGGGTAGGTTTAGGGTTAGGGTAAGGGTAAGGGTTAGGGTGAGGGTTAGGGTTAGGGTAAGGGTAAGGGTTAGGGTTAGGGTTAGGGTGAAGGTTAAAGTTAGGGTTAGGTTTAGTGTTAGTGTCAGCGTTAAGGTTAGGTTTAAGTTAGGGTTAGGGTAAGGGTTAGGGTTAGGTTTAGGGTTAGGGTTAGGTTAAGGGTAAGGTTTCGTGTTACAGTTAGTGTTAGGGTAAGGGAAAGGGTAAGGGTTAGGGTTAGGGTTAGGGTAAGGATTAGGGTTAGTGTTAGTGTTAGGGTAAGGGTTAGGGTTAGGGTTAGGGTTAGCATTAAGGTTAGTGTTAGGGTTAGGGTAAGGGTAAGGGTTAGGGTTAGGGTTAGGGTTAGAGGTAATGTTAGGCTTAGCATTAGGGTAAGTGTAAGGGTTAGGATAGGGTTAGGGTTAGGGTTAGGGTAAGGGTTAGGGTTAGGGTTAGGGAAAGGATAAGGGTTAGGGTTACGGTTAGGTTTAGGGTTAGGGGTAGTGTTAAGGTTACGGTTACGGTTAGGGTAAGGGTAAGGTTTATGGTTAGGTTTAGGGTTAGGGTTAGGGTAAGGGTTAGGGTTAGGATTAAGGTTAGTGTTAGGGTTAGGGTAAGGGTTAGGGTTACGGTTAGGGATAGGGTTAGGGTAAGGGTTAGGGTTAGGGTTACGGATAGGGTTAGAGTATGGGTAGGGTTAGGGGTTATGGTTAGTGTTAGTGTTAGGTTAAGGGTTAGGGTTAGGGTTAGGGTTAGGGATAGTGTTAGGATAAGAGTTAGGGTTAGGGTTAGCGTTAGAGTAAGGGTTAGGGGTAGGGTTAGGGTTAGGGTTAGAGGTAAGGTTAGGCTTAGCATTAGGGTAAGTGTAAGGGTTAGGATAGGGTTAGGGTTAGGGTTAGGGTAAGGGTTAGGGTTAGGGTTAGGGAAAGGATAAGGGTTAGGGTTACGGTTAGGTTTAGGGTTAGGGGTAGTGTTAAGGTTACGGTTACGGTTAGGGTAAGGGTAAGGTTTATGGTTAGGTTTAGGGTTAGGGTTAGGGTAAGGGTTAGGGTTAGGATTAAGGTTAGTGTTAGGGTTAGGGTTAGGGTTACGGTTAGGGATAGGGTTAGGGTAAGGGTTAGGGTTAGGGTTACGGATAGGGTTAGAGTATGGGTAGGGTTAGGGGTTATGGTTAGTGTTAGTGTTAGGTTAAGGGTTAGGGTTAGGGTTAGGGTTAGGGATAGTGTTAGGATAAGAGTTAGGGTTAGGGTTAGCGTTAGAGTAAGGGTTAGGGGTAGGGTTAGGGTTATGGTTAGGATTAGGGTAAGGGTAAGGGTTAGGTTAGGGTTAGGGTTTGGGTTAGGGTAAGGGTTAGGGTTACGGTTAGGGTTAGGGTTACGGTTTGGGTTAGGGGTTAGGGATAGTGTTAGGTTTAGTGTTAGGTTTAGGGTAAGGATAAGAGTTAGGTTTAAGGATAGGGTTAAGGTTAGGGTTAGGGTAAGGGTTAGTGTTAGGGAAAGGTTAAGGGTTAGGGTTATGCTTAGGTTAAGGATTAGGGTTAGGGTTGGGGTTAGGGGAAGGGCTAGGGTTGGGGTTAGCGTTAGGGATAGGGTTAGGTTTACGGTTAGGGTTAAGGGTTAGGGTTAGTGTTAGGTTTAGGCTTAGGGTCAGGGTAAGGATAAGAGTTAGGGTTAGGGATAGGATTAGGGTTTCCGTTAGATTTAGGGTGAACATAAGGGTAGGGGTTAGGGTTAGGTTTATTGTTAGGGTTATGGTAAGGGTAAGGGTTAGAGATAGGATTAGAGTTAGGGGTAGGGTAATGGTTAGGGTTAAGGTTAGGATTAGGTTTAGGGTTAGGGTTAGGGTAAGATTAAGGGTAAGGGTTAGGGTTAGGGTCAGTTTTAGGGTTGGGTTTTAAGATTAGGTTTAGGGTTAGGGTAAGGGTAAGGGTTAGGATTAGGGTTAGGGTTAGTGTAAGGCTTAGGTTTAGGGTTAGGATTAGGGTTATTTCTAGGGTTACGGTTAGGGTTAGGGTTAGGGTTAGGGTTAGGTTTAGAGTAAGGTATGTGTTAGGGTTAGGGTTAGGGTTAGGCTTAGTGTTAGGGTTAGCGTTAGGGTAAGGGTAAGGGTTAGAGTTATGGTTAAGGTTAGGGTAAGGGTTAGGGTTAGGATTAGGGTTAGGTTTAGGGTAAGGATTAGGGTTAGATTTAGGGTAAGTGTAAGGTTTAGGGTTAGGGTTAGGGTTAGATTTAGTGTTTTGTTTAAGGTTAGGGTTAGGGTAAGGGTTAGGGTTAGGGTTAGGCTTAGGGTTAGGGTTAGGTTTAGTGTTGGGTTAACGTTAGGTTTGGGTTAGAGTTAGGAGTAGGGTAAGGGTTAGGGTTAGGGTTAGGGTTAGGTGTAGGTTTGGGGTTAAGGTAAGGTTTAGGGTTAGGGTAAGGGTTAGGGTTAGGGTTCGGGTTAGGTTTAGGGTTGGGGTTAAGGGTAGGTTTAGGGTTAGGGTAAGGGTAAGGGTTAGGGTTAGGGTTAGGGTTAGGGTAAGGGTAAGGGTTAGGGTTAGGGTTAGGGTGAAGGTTAAAGTTAGGGTTAGGTTTAGTGTTAGTGTCAGCGTTAAGGTTAGGTTTAAGTTAGGGTTAGGGTAAGGGTTAGGGTTAGGTTTAGGGTTAGGGTTAGGTTAAGGGTAAGGTTTCGTGTTACAGTTAGTGTTAGGGTAAGGGAAAGGGTAAGGGTTAGGGTTAGGGTTAGGGTAAGGATTAGGGTTAGTGTTAGTGTTAGGGTAAGGGTTAGGGTTAGGGTTAGGGTTAGCATTAAGGTTAGTGTTAGGGTTAGGGTAAGGATAAGGGTTAGGGTTAGGGTTAGGGTTAGAGGTAAGGTTAGGCTTAGCATTAGGGTAAGTGTAAGGGTTAGGATAGGGTTAGGGTTAGGGTTAGGGTAAGGGTTAGGGTTAGGGTTAGGGAAAGGATAAGGGTTAGGGTTACGGTTAGGTTTAGGGTTAGGGGTAGTGTTAAGGTTACGGTTACGGTTAGGGTAAGGGTAAGGTTTATGGTTAGGTTTAGGGTTAGGGTTAGGGTAAGGGTTAGGGTTAGGATTAAGGTTAGTGTTAGGGTTAGGGTAAGGGTTAGGGTTACGGTTAGGGATAGGGTTAGGGTAAGGGTTAGGGTTAGGGTTACGGATAGGGTTAGAGTATGGGTAGGGTTAGGGGTTATGGTTAGTGTTAGTGTTAGGTTAAGGGTTAGGGTTAGGGTTAGGGTTAGGGATAGTGTTAGGATAAGAGTTAGGGTTAGGGTTAGCGTTAGAGTAAGGGTTAGGGGTAGGGTTAGGGTTAGGGTTAGGATTAGGGTAATGGTAAGGGTTAGGTTAGGGTTAGGGTTAGGGTTAGGGTTAGGTTTAGGGTTAGGGTTAGGGTTAGGGTTAGGGAAAGGATAAGGGATAGGGTAAAGGTTAGGTTTAGAGCCAAGTTTAGGGTTAAGGTGATTGTTGGGTTGGGTAAGGGTAAGGGTTAGGGATAGGTTTAGGGTAAGGGTTAGTTTAAGGGTAAGGGTTAGGTTTAGGGTTAGGGTTAGGTTTAGGGTTCGTGTTAGGGTTAGGGTTAGGGTAATGCTTAGGGTTAAGGTTAGGGTTAGGGTTAGGTTTAGGGTTACCGTTAGGGTTAGGGTAAGGGTAAGGGTTAGAGTTTGGATTAGGTTTAGGGTTAGGGTACGGGTTAGGATTAGGTTTAGGGTTAAGTTTAGGGTTAGGGTAAGGGTTAGGGTTAGGGTAACATTAAGGGTTAGGTTTGGGGTTAAGTTTAGGTTTAGGGTAAGGGTAAGGGATAGGGATAGTTTTAGGGTTAGGGTAAGGGTTAGGGTTAGGGTTAGCGTTAGGGTTAGGGAAAGGGTAAGGGTTAGGGCAGTGTTACGGTTAGGGGTTAGGGTTAGGGATAGGGTTAGGGTTAGGGGTTAGGGTTTGGTTTAAGTTTACGGTAAGGGTTAGCATTGGGGGTTAGGGTTAGTGTTAGTGTTAGGTTAAAGGTTAGGGTTAGGGTTAGGGTTAGGGTTAGGGTAAGGGTAAGGATTAGGGTTAAGTTTAGGGTTAGGGTTAGGGTTAGGGTTAGGGTAAGGGTAAGGGTTAGAGTTAGGATTAGGTTTAGGGTTATGGTAAGGGTTAGGGTTAGGTTTAGTGTAAGGGTAAGGGTTAGGGTTAGGGTAAGGGTTAGGTGTTAGGGTTAGGGTTAGGGTAAGGGTTAGCGTTAGTGTTAGGGTTAGAGTTATGGTAAGGCTTAGTGTTAGGGTAAGGGTTAGGTTAAGGATAAGGGTTAGGGTTAGGGTTAGGGTTAGGGTAAGGTTTAGTGTTGGGGTTTACGTTAGGGTTAGGGTAAGGGTATGTGTTACGGTTAGGTTTAGGGTTAGGTTTAGGGTTTGGGTTAGGGTAAGTGTTAGGGTTAGGGTTAGGGTTAGGTTTAGTGTTGTGGTTAACGTTATGGTTAGGGTAAGGGTTAGGGTTAGGGTAAGGGTTAGGTTAGGGTTAGGGTTAGGTTTAGGGTTGGGGTTATGGTTAGGTTTAGGGTTAGGGTAAGGGTAAGGGTTAGGGTAGGGTTAGGGTTAGGGTAAGGGAAAGGCTTAGGGTTAGGGTTAGGGTGAGGGTTAAGTTTAGGGTTAGGGTTAGTGTTAGGGTTAGGGTTTGGGTTAGGTTTAAGGTTAGGGTTAGGGTAAGGGTTAGTGTTAGGGTTAGGGGAAGGGGAAGGGTTATGGGTTGGGTTAGGGCTAGGGTAAGGATTAGGGTTAGTGTTAGTGTTAGGGTCAGGGTTAGAGTTAGGGTTAGGGTTAGTAATAAGGTTGGTGTTAGCTTTAGGGTAAGGGTTTGGGTTAGGTTTAGGGTTTGAGTTAGGGTTAGGTTTGGGGTTAGGGAAAGGATAAGGGTTAGGGTTAAGGTTAGGTTTAGGTTTAGGTTTAGGTTTAGGGTTAGGGTTAGGCAAAGGATAAGGGTTAGGGTTAAAGTTAGGTTTAGGGCAAGGGTTAAGGTTAGGGTTAGGGTTAAGGTTAGGATAAGAGTTAGGTTTAGGGTTTGGGTTAGTGTTAGGGTTACGGTAAGGGTTAGGGTTAGGGTTAGGGTTAGGGTAAGGGTTAGGGTTAGGGTTAGGGATAGGGTTAGGGTATGGGTTAGCGTTAGGGATTAGGGTTAGTGTTAGGGGAAGGTTAAGGGTTAGGGTAAGTTTTAGGTTTAGGGTTAGGGTAAGGGTAAGGGTTAGGGTTAGGGTTAGAGTTAGGGTAAGGGTTAGGGTTAGGGTTAGGGTTAGGGTAGATGTTAGGGTAAGGATAAGTGTTAGGGTTAGGGTTAGGGTTAGGATAAGGGGAAGGGTTATGGTTATGGTTAGGGGTTACGGTTAGGGTTAGGGTTAGGGTTAGGGTTACGGTTAGGTTTAGGGTTAGTGTTAGGTTTAGGGTTAGGGTTAGGGGAAAGGGAAGGGATAGGGTTAGGTTAAGGTTTAAGGTTAGGGTTAGGGTTAGGTTTAGGGTTAGGTTAAGGGTAAGGGTTAGGGTTAGGGTAAGGGTTAGGGTTAGGGGTTAGGTTTAGGGTTAGTGTAAGGGTTAGGGTTAGGGTTATGGTAAAGGTTAGGGTTAGGTTTAAGGTTAGGGTAAGTGTATGTGTTAGGGTTAGGGTTAGGGTGAGGATTAGGGTTAGGTTTGGGGTGAGGGTAAGGGGTAATGGTCGGGTTATGGTTATGGTTAGGGTTAGGGTAAGATTAAGGGTAAGGGTTAGGGTTAGGGTTAGGGTTAGGGTCAGTTTTAGGGTTGGGTTTTAAGGTTAGGTTTAGGGTTAGGGTAAGGGTAAGTGTTAGGATTAGGGTTAGTGTTAGTGTAAGGGTTAGGGTTAGGATTATGATTATTTTTAGTGTTACGGTTAGAGTTAGGGTTAGGGATAGGGTAAGGGTATGTGTTAGGGTTAGGGTTAGGGTTAGGCTTAGTTTTTGAGTTAGCGTTAGGGTAAGGGATAGGGTTAGGTTTAGGGTTAGGATGATGGTTAGCGTAAGGGTTAGGGTTAGGATTAGGTTTAGGTTTAGGGTTGGGTTAGGTAAGCATAAGGGATTGGGTTAGGGACAGTGTTAGGGTTAGGGTTAGGTTTATGGTTATGCTTAGGGTAAGGGTAAGGGTTTGGGTTAGCTTTAGGTTTAGGGTTAAGGTTACGGTTAGGGTTAGGGTAAGGGTAAGGTTAGGTTAGGGTTAGGGTTAGGGTTAGGGTAAGGATTCGGGTTAGGGTTAGGTTTAGCGTTGGGGTTAAGTTTAGGGTTAGGGTAAGGTCTTTAGGGTTAGGGTTAAGTTTAGGATTAGGGTTAGTTTTAGGGTTACGGTTAGAGTTAGGGTTAGGGTTAGGGTAAGTGTATGTGTTAAGGTTAGTGTTAGGGTAAGGGTTAGGTTTACCATTAGGGTAAGGGTAAGGGTTAGGGTAAGGGTTAGGTTTAAGTTTAGGTTTAGGGTAAGGGTTAGGGTTAGGTTAAGGTACGGGTAAGGTTTAGGGTTAGGGTTAGGGTTAAGGTAAGGGTAATGGTTAGGTTTAGGGTTAGGTTTAGGCTTAGGGTAAGGGTAAGGGATAGGGATAGGTTTAGGGTTAGGGTAAGGGTTAGGGTTAGGGTTAGCGTTAGGGTTAGGGCAGTGTTAGGGTTAGGGGTTAGGGGTAGGGATAGGGTTAGTGTTAGGGGTTAGGGTTTAGTTTAAGTTTACGGTAAGGTTTGGAATTGGGGTTAGGTTTAGTGTTAGGGTTAGGTTAAAGGTTAGGGTTAGGGTTAGGGTAAGGGTAAGGGTTAGAGTTAGGATTAGGTTTAGGGTTATGGTAAGGGTTAGGGTTAAGTTTAGGGTTAGGGTTAGGGTAAGGGTTAGGATTAGGGTTAGGGTAAGGTTAAGGTTTAGGTTTACGGTTAGGGTTAGTGTAAGGGTAAGGGTTAGGGTTAGGGTTATGGTAAGGGTTAGGTGTTAGGGTTAGGGTTAGGGTAAGGGTTTGCATTAGTGTTAGGGTTAGAGTTATGGTAAGGCTTAGTGTTAGGGTAGGGTTAGGTTAAGGGTAAGGGTTAGGGTTAGGGTTAGGGTTAGGGTAAGGTTTAGTGTTGGGGTTTACGTTAGGGTTAGGGTAAGGACATGTTACGGTTAGGTTTAGGGTTAGGTTTAGGGTTTGGGTTAGGGTAAGGGTAAGGGTTAGGGTTAGGGTTAGGTTTAGTGTTGGGGTAAACGTTATGGTTAGGGTAAGGGTTAGGGTTAGGGTAAGGGTTAGGGTTAGGGTTAGGGTTAGGTTTAGGGTTGGGGTTATGGTTAGGTTTAGGGTTAGGGTAAGGGTTAGGGTTAGGGTTAGGCTTAGTGTTAGGTTTAGCGTTAGGGTAAGGGTAAGGTTTAGGGTAAGGGTTAGGGTTAGGGTTAGGGATTGGTGTTATGGTGAAAGTTAGGGTTAGGTTTAGGTTTAGGGTTAGGTTTAGAGTAAGGGTGAGTGTTAGGGTTAGGGTTAGGTTTAGGGTTAGGGTTACGGTAAGGTTACGGGTTAGGGATAGGGTTAGGGTTAAAGTTAGGGTTAGGGTTAGGGTTATGGTAAAGTTAAGGGTTAGGGTTAGGGTTAGGTTTAGGGAAAGGGTAAGGGTTAGGTTTAGGGTAAGGATTGGGTTAGGGTTTAGGTTAGGGTAAGGGTTAGGGTTACGGTTTGGCTTAGGGTTACGGTTAGGGTTAGGGGTTAGGGTTAGTGTTAGGGGAAGGTTAAGGGTTAGGGTAAGGGTTAGGGTTAGGGTTAGGGATAGGGTTAGGGTATGGGTTAGGGTTAGGGGTTAGGGATAGTGTTAGGGTAAGGATAAGGGTTAGGGGTAAGTTTAGGGTTAGGGTTAGGGTTAAGGTTAGGTTTAGGGTGAGCGTAAGGGTAAGGGTTAGGGTTAGATTTATTGTTAGGTTTATGGTAAGGGTAAGGGTTAGAGTTAGGTTTAGGGTTAGGGTTAGGTTTATGGTTAGGGTTAGGGTTAGGTTGAGGGTAAGAGTAAGGGTTAGGGTTAAGTTTAGGGTTAGGGTTAGGTTTAGGTTTAGGGTTAGGGTTAGGGTTTGGGTAAGGGTAAGGGCTAGGGTTAGGATTAGGGTTAGGGTTAGGGTAATGGTTAGGGTTAATGTTAGGGTTAGGTTTAGGGTTAGGGTTAGGGTAAGATTAAGGGTAAGGGTTAGGGTTAGGGTTAGGGTCAGTTTTAGGGTTGGGTTTTAAGTTTAGGTTTAGGGTTAGTGTAAGGTTAGGGGTAGGATTAGGGTTAGTGTTAGGGTAAGGGTTAGGGTTAGGGTTAGGGTTAGTGTTAGGTTTAGCGTTAGGGTAAGGGTTACTGTTAGGGTTAGGGTTAGGGTTAGGGTTAGGGTTACGGTTAGGGTAAGGGTTAGGGTTAGGATTAGGGTTAGGTTTAGGGTAAGGTTTAGGGTTAGATTTAGGTTAAGTGTAAGGTTTAGGGTTAGGGTTAGGGTTTGGGTTAGTGTAAGGGTAAGGGTAAGGGTTAGGGTTAGAGTTACGGTTAGGGTTAGTTTTAGGGTTAGGGTAAGTGTAAGGGTTAGGGTTAGGGTTAGAGTTAGGGTAAGGGTTAGGGTTACGGTTAGGGTTAGGGTAGGTGTTAGGGTAAGGATAAGTGTTAGGGTTAGGGTTAGGGTTAGGATAAGGGGAAGGGTTAGGGTTAGGGTTAGGGGTTAGGGTTAGGGTTAGGGTTAGGCTAAGGGTTAGGGTTAGGTTTAGGGTTAGGGTTAGTGTTAGGTTTAGGGTTAAGATTAGGGGAAGGGGAAGGATTAGGGTTAGGTTAAGGGTTAAGGTTAGGGTTAGGGTTAGGTTTAGGGTTACGTTAAGTGTAAGGGTTAGGGTTAGGGTTAGAGTTAGGGTAAGGGTTAGGGTTAGGGGTTAGGTTTAGGGTTAGGGTAAGTGTTAGATTTAGGGTTAGGGTTAGGGTTAGGGTAAAGTTTAGGGTTAGGTTTAGGGTTAGGGTAAGGGTATGTGTCAGGGTTTGGGTTAGGGTTAGGGTTAGGCTTAGTCTTAGGTTAGCGTAGGGTAAGGGTAAGGGTTAGGGTAAGGGTTAGGGTTAGGGTTTGGTGTTAGGGTTAAGGTTAGGGGTAGGTTTAGTTTTAGGGTTAGGTTTAGAATAAGGGTAAATGTTAGGATTAGGGTTAGGTTTAGGGTTAGGGTTAGGGTAAGGTTAAGGGTTAGGGATAGGGTTAGGGTTAAAGTTAGGGTTAGGGTTAGGGTTAGGGTTATGGTAAGGGTAAGGGTTAGGGTTAGGGTTAGGGTTAGGGAAAGGGTAAGGGTTAGGTTTAGGGTAAGGATTGGGGTTAGGGTTTGGGTTAGGGTAAGGATTAAGGTTACGGTTAGGGTTAGGGTTACGGTTTGGGTTAGGGGTTAGGGATAGTGTTAGGTTTAATGTTAGGTTTAGGGTAAGGATAAGAGTTAGGTTTACGGATAGGGTTAGGGTTAGGGTTAGGGTAAGGGTTAGTGTTAGGGAAAGGTTAAGGGTTAGGGTTATGCTTAGGGTAAGGATTAGGGTTAGGGTTGGGGTTAGGGGAAGGGCTAGGGTTGGGGTTAGCGTTAGGGATAGGGTTAGGTTTACGGTTAGGGTTAAGGGTTAGGGTTAGTGTTAGGTTTAGGCTTAGGGTCAGGGTAAGGATAAGAGTTAGGGTTAGGGATAGGATTAGGGTTTCCGTTAGATTTAGGGTGAACATAAGGGTAGGGGTTAGGGTTAGGTTTATTGTTAGGGTTATGGTAAGGGTAAGGGTTAGAGATAGGATTAGAGTTAGGGGTAGGGTAATGGTTAGGGTTAAGGTTAGGATTAGGTTTAGGGTTAGGGTTAGGGTAAGATTAAGGGTAAGGGTTAGGGTTAGGGTCAGTTTTAGGGTTGGGTTTTAAGATTAGGTTTAGGGTTAGGGTAAGGGTAAGGGTTAGGATTAGGGTTAGGGTTAGTGTAAGGCTTAGGTTTAGGGTTAGGATTAGGGTTATTTCTAGGGTTACGGTTAGGGTTAGGGTTAGGGTTAGGGTTAGGTTTAGAGTAAGGTATGTGTTAGGGTTAGGGTTAGGGTTAGGCTTAGTGTTAGGGTTAGCGTTATGGTAAGGGTAAGGGTTAGAGTTATGGTTAAGGTTAGGGTAAGGGTTAGGGTTAGGATTAGGGTTAGGTTTAGGGTAAGGATTAGGGTTAGATTTAGGGTAAGTGTAAGGTTTAGGGTTAGGGTTAGGGTTAGATTTAGTGTTTTGGTTAAGGTTAGGGTTAGGGTAAGGGTTAGGGTTAGGGTTAGGCTTAGGGTTAGGGTTAGGTTTAGTGTTGGGTTAACGTTAGGTTTGGGTTAGAGTTAGGAGTAGGGTAAGGGTTAGGGTTAGTGTTAGGGTTAGGTGTAGGTTTGGGGTTAAGGTAAGGTTTAGGGTTAGGGTAAGGGTTAGGGTTAGGGTTCGGGTTAGGTTTAGGGTTGGGGTTAAGGGTAGGTTTAGGGTTAGGGTAAGGGTAAGAGGTAGGGTGAGGGTTAGGGTTAGGGTAAGGGTAAGGGTTAGGGTTAGGGTTAGGGTGAAGGTTAAAGTTAGGGTTAGGTTTAGTGTTAGTGTCAGCGTTAAGGTTAGGTTTAAGTTAGGGTTAGGGTAAGGGTTAGGGTTAGGTTTAGGGTTAGGGTTAGGTTAAGGGTAAGGTTTCGTGTTACAGTTAGTGTTAGGGTAAGGGAAAGGGTAAGGGTTAGGGTTAGGGTTAGGGTAAGGATTAGGGTTAGTGTTAGTGTTAGGGTAAGGGTTAGGGTTAGGGTTAGGGTTAGCATTAAGGTTAGTGTTAGGGTTAGGGTAAGGGTAAGGGTTAGGGTTAGGGTTAGGGTTAGAGGTAAGGTTAGGCTTAGCATTAGGGTAAGTGTAAGGGTTAGGATAGGGTTAGGGTTAGGGTTAGGGTAAGGGTTAGGGTTAGGGTTAGGGAAAGGATAAGGGTTAGGGTTACGGTTAGGTTTAGGGTTAGGGGTAGTGTTAAGGTTACGGTTACGGTTAGGGTAAGCGTAAGGTTTATGGTTAGGTTTAGGGTTAGGGTTAGGGTAAGGGTTAGGGTTAGGATTAAGGTTAGTGTTAGGGTTAGGGTAAGGGTTAGGGTTACGGTTAGGGATAGGGTTAGGGTAAGGGTTAGGGTTAGGGTTACGGATAGGGTTAGAGTATGGGTAGGGTTAGGGGTTATGGTTAGTGTTAGTGTTAGGTTAAGGGTTAGGGTTAGGGTTAGGGTTAGGGATAGTGTTAGGATAAGAGTTAGGGTTAGGGTTAGCGTTAGAGTAAGGGTTAGGGGTAGGGTTAGGGTTAGGGTTAGGATTAGGGTAAGGGTAAGGGTTAGGTTAGGGTTAGGGTTTGGGTTAGGGTAAGGGTTAGGGTTACGGTTAGGGTTAGGGTTACGGTTTGGGTTAGGGGTTAGGGATAGTGTTAGGTTTAGTGTTAGGTTTAGGGTAAGGATAAGAGTTAGGTTTACGGATAGGGTTAGGGTTAGGGTTAGGGTAAGGGTTAGTGTTAGGGAAAGGTTAAGGGTTAGGGTTATGCTTAGGGTAAGGATTAGGGTTAGGGTTGGGGTTAGGGGAAGGGCTAGGGTTGGGGTTAGCGTTAGGGATAGGGTTAGGTTTACGGTTAGGGTTAAGGGTTAGGGTTAGTGTTAGGTTTAGGCTTAGGGTCAGGGTAAGGATAAGAGTTAGGGTTAGGGATAGGATTAGGGTTTCCGTTAGATTTAGGGTGAACATAAGGGTAGGGGTTAGGGTTAGGTTTATTGTTAGGGTTATGGTAAGGGTAAGGGTTAGAGATAGGATTAGAGTTAGGGGTAGGGTAATGGTTAGGGTTAAGGTTAGGATTAGGTTTAGGGTTAGGGTTAGGGTAAGATTAAGGGTAAGGGTTAGGGTTAGGGTCAGTTTTAGGGTTGGGTTTTAAGATTAGGTTTAGGGTTAGGGTAAGGGTAAGGGTTAGGATTAGGGTTAGGGTTAGTGTAAGGCTTAGGTTTAGGGTTAGGATTAGGGTTATTTCTAGGGTTACGGTTAGGGTTAGGGTTAGGGTTAGGGTTAGGTTTAGAGTAAGGTATGTGTTAGGGTTAGGGTTAGGGTTAGGCTTCGTGTTAGGGTTAGCGTTATGGTAAGGGTAAGGGTTAGAGTTATGGTTAAGGTTAGGGTAAGGGTTACGGTTAGGATTAGGGTTAGGTTTAGGGTAAGGATTAGGGTTAGATTTAGGGTAAGTGTAAGGTTTAGGGTTAGGGTTAGGGTTAGATTTAGTGTTTTGGTTAAGGTTAGGGTTAGGGTAAGGGTTAGGGTTAGGGTTAGGCTTAGGGTTAGGGTTAGGTTTAGTGTTGGGTTAACGTTAGGTTTGGGTTAGAGTTAGGAGTAGGGTAAGGGTTAGGGTTAGGGTTAGGGTTAGGTGTAGGTTTGGGGTTAAGGTAAGGTTTAGGGTTAGGGTAAGGGTTAGGGTTAGGGTTCGGGTTAGGTTTAGGGTTGGGGTTAAGGGTAGGTTTAGGGTTAGGGTAAGGGTAAGGGTTAGGGTTAGGGTTAGGGTTAGGGTAAGGGTAAGGGTTAGGGTTAGGGTTAGGGTGAAGGTTAAAGTTAGGGTTAGGTTTAGTGTTAGTGTCAGCGTTAAGGTTAGGTTTAAGTTAGGGTTAGGGTAAGGGTTAGGGTGAGGTTTAGGGTTAGGGTTAGGTTAAGGGTAAGGTTTCGTGTTACAGTTAGTGTTAGGGTAAGGGAAAGGTTAAGGGTTAGGGTTAGGGTTAGGGTAAGGATTAGGGTTAGTGTTAGTGTTAGGGTAAGGGTTAGGGTTAGGGTTAGGGTTAGCATTAAGGTTAGTGTTAGGGTTAGGGTAAGGGTAAGGGTTAGGGTTAGGGTTAGGGTTAGAGGTAAGGTTAGGCTTAGCATTAGGGTAAGTGTAAGGGTTAGGATAGGGTTAGGGTTAGGGTTAGGGTAAGGGTTAGGGTTAGGGTTAGGGAAAGGATAAGGGTTAGGGTTACGGTTAGGTTTAGGGTTAGGGGTAGTGTTAAGGTTACGGTTACGGTTAGGGTAAGGGTAAGGTTTATGGTTAGGTTTAGGGTTAGGGTTAGGGTAAGGGTTAGGGTTAGGATTAAGGTTAGTGTTAGGGTTAGGGTAAGGGTTAGGGTTACGGTTAGGGATAGGGTTAGGGTAAGGGTTAGGGTTAGGGTTACGGATAGGGTTAGAGTATGGGTAGGGTTAGGGGTTATGGTTAGTGTTAGTGTTAGGTTAAGGGTTAGGGTTAGGGTTAGGGTTAGGGATAGTGTTAGGATAAGAGTTAGGGTTAGGGTTAGCGTTAGAGTAAGGGTTAGGGGTAGGGTTAGGGTTAGGGTTAGGATTAGGGTAAGGGTAAGGGTTAGGTTAGGGTTAGGGTTAGGGTTAGGGTTAGGTTTAGGGTTAGGGTTAGGGTTAGGGTTAGGGAAAGGATAAGGGATAGGGTAAAGGTTAGGTTTAGAGCCAAGTTTAGGGTTAAGGTGATTGTTGGGTTGGGTAAGGGTAAGGGTTAGGGATAGGTTTAGGGTAAGGGTTAGTTTAAGGGTAAGGGTTAGGTTTAGGGTTAGGGTTAGGTTTAGGGTTCGTGTTAGGGTTAGGGTTAGGGTAATGCTTAGGGTTAAGGTTAGGGTTAGGGTTAGGTTTAGGGTTACCGTTAGGGTTAGGGTAAGGGTAAGGGTTAGAGTTTGGATTAGGGTTAGGGTTAGGGTACGGGTTAGGATTAGGTTTAGGGTTAAGTTTAGGGTTAGGGTAAGGGTTAGGGTTAGGGTAACATTAAGGGTTAGGTTTGGGGTTAAGTTTAGGTTTAGGGTAAGGGTAAGGGATAGGGATAGTTTTAGGGTTAGGGTAAGGGTTAGGGTTAGGGTTAGCGTTAGGGTTAGGGAAAGGGTAAGGGTTAGGGCAGTGTTACGGTTAGGGGTTAGGGTTAGGGATAGGGTTAGGGTTAGGGGTTAGGGTTTGGTTTAAGTTTACGGTAAGGGTTAGCATTGGGGGTTAGGGTTAGTGTTAGTGTTAGGTTAAAGGTTAGGGTTAGGGTTAGGGTTAGGGTTAGGGTAAGGGTAAGGATTAGGGTTAAGTTTAGGGTTAGGGTTAGGGTTAGGGTTAGGGTAAGGGTAAGGGTTAGAGTTAGGATTAGGTTTAGGGTTATGGTAAGGGTTAGGGTTAGGTTTAGGGTTAGGGTTAGGGTTAGGGTAAGGGTTAGGATTAGGGTTAGGGTAAGGTTAAGGTTTAGGTTTACGGTTAGGTTTAGTGTAAGGGTAAGGGTTAGGGTTAGGGTTAGGGTAAGGGTTAGGTGTTAGGGTTAGGGTTAGGGTAAGGGTTAGCGTTAGTGTTATGGTTAGAGTTATGGTAAGGCTTAGTGTTAGGGTAAGGGTTAGGTTAAGGGTAAGGGTTAGGGTTAGGGTTAGGGTTAGGGTAAGGTTTAGTGTTGGGGTTTACGTTAGGATTAGGGTAAGGGTATGTGTTACGGTTAGGTTTAGGGTTAGGTTTAGGGTTTGGGTTAGGGTAAGGGTTAGGGTTAGGGTTAGGGTTAGGTTTAGTGTTGTGGCTAACGTTATGGTTAGGGTAAGGGTTAGGGTTAGGGTAAGGGTTAGGTTAGGTTTAGGGTTAGGTTTAGGGTTGGGGTTACGGTTAGGTTTAGGGTTAGGGTAAGGGTAACGGTTAGGGTAGGGTTAGGGTTAGGGTAAGGGAAATGCTTAGGGTTAGGGTTAGGGTGAGGGTTAAGTTTAGGGTTAGGGTTAGTGTTAGGGTTAGGTTTAAGGTTAGGGTTAGGGGAAGGGGAGGGTTATGGGTTGGGTTAGAGCTAGGGTAAGGATTAGGGTTAGTGTTAGTGTTAGGGTAAGGGTTAGAGTTAGGGTTAGGGTTAGTAATAAGGTTGGTGTTAGCGTTAGGGTCAGGGTTTGGGTTAGGTTTAGGGTTTGAGTTAGGGTTAGGGTTGGGGTTAGGGAAAGGATAAGGGTTAGGGTTAAGGTTAGGTTTAGGTTTAGGTTTAGGTTTAGGGTTAGGGTTATGCAAAGGATAAGGGTTAGGGTTAAGGTTAGGTTTAGGGCTAGGGTTAGGGTTAGGGTTAGGGTTAAGGTTAGGATAAAAGTTAGGTTTAGGGTTTGGGTTAGTGTTAGGGTTAGGGTAAGGGTTAGGGTTAGGGTTAGGGTAAGGGTTAGGGTTAGGGTTAGGGATAGGGATAGGGATAGGGTTAGGGTTAGGTTTAGGGTTAGGGTTAGGGTTAGGGTAAGGGTAAGGGTTACAGTTTGGATTAGGGTTAGGGTTAGGATAAGGGTTAGGATTAGGTTTAGGGTTAAGTTTAGGGTTAGGTTTAGGTTTAGTGTTAGGGTTAGGGTAAAGGTTAGGTGTTAAGGTTAGGGTTAGGGTAAGGGTTAGGGTTAGTGTTAGGGTTAGGGTTATGGTAAGGTTTAGTGTTAGGGTTAGGGTTAGGTTAAGGGTAAGAGTTAGGGTTAGGGTTAGGGTTAGGGTAAGGTTTAGTGTTTGGTTTAAGGTAAGGGTAAGTGTTAGGTATAGGGTTAGGTTTAGGTTTAGTGTTGGGGTTAAGGTTAGGTTTAGGGTAAGGGTTAGGGTTAGCGTTAGGTTTAGGGTTAGGGTTAGGTTTAGGGTTAGGGTTAACGTTAGGTTTGGGTTAGAGTTAGGAGTAGGGTAAGGGTTAGGGTTAGGGTTAGGGTTAGGTGTAGGTTTGGGGTTAAGGTAAGGTTTAGGGTTAGGGTAAGGGTTAGGGTTAGGGTTCGGGTTAGGTTTAGGGTTGGGGTTAAGGGTAGGTTTAGGGTTAGGGTAAGGGTAAGGGTTAGGGTTAGGGTTAGGGTTAGGGTAAGGGTAAGGGTTAGGGTTAGGGTTAGGGTGAAGGTTAAAATTAGGGTTAGGTTTAGTGTTAGTGTCAGCGTTAAGGTTAGGTTTAAGTTAGGGTTAGGGTAAGGGTTAGGGTGAGGTTTAGGGTTAGGGTTAGGTTAAGGGTAAGGTTTCGTGTTACAGTTAGTGTTAGGGTAAGGGAAAGGTTAAGGGTTAGGGTTAGGGTTAGGGTAAGGATTAGGGTTAGTGTTAGTGTTAGGGTAAGGGTTAGGGTTAGGGTTAGGGTTAGCATTAAGGTTAGTGTTAGGGTTAGGGTAAGGGTAAGGGTTAGGGTTAGGGTTAGGGTTAGAGGTAAGGTTAGGCTTAGCATTAGGGTAAGTGTAAGGGTTAGGATAGGGTTAGGGTTAGGGTTAGGGTAAGGGTTAGGGTTAGGGTTAGGGAAAGGATAAGGGTTAGGGTTACGGTTAGGTTTAGGGTTAGGGGTAGTGTTAAGGTTACGGTTACGGTTAGGGTAAGGGTAAGGTTTATGGTTAGGTTTAGGGTTAGGGTTAGGGTAAGGGTTAGGGTTAGGATTAAGGTTAGTGTTAGGGTTAGGGTAAGGGTTAGGGTTACGGTTAGGGATAGGGTTAGGGTAAGGGTTAGGGTTAGGGTTACGGATAGGGTTAGAGTATGGGTAGGGTTAGGGGTTATGGTTAGTGTTAGTGTTAGGTTAAGGGTTAGGGTTAGGGTTAGGGTTAGGGATAGTGTTAGGATAAGAGTTAGGGTTAGGGTTAGCGTTAGAGTAAGGGTTAGGGGTAGGGTTAGGGTTAGGGTTAGGATTAGGGTAAGGGTAAGGGTTAGGTTAGGGTTAGGGTTAGGGTTAGGGTTAGGTTTAGGGTTAGGGTTAGGGTTAGGGTTAGGGAAAGGATAAGGGATAGGGTAAAGGTTAGGTTTAGAGCCAAGTTTAGGGTTAAGGTGATTGTTGGGTTGGGTAAGGGTAAGGGTTAGGGATAGGTTTAGGGTAAGGGTTAGTTTAAGGGTAAGGGTTAGGTTTAGGGTTAGGGTTAGGTTTAGGGTTCGTGTTAGGGTTAGGGTTAGGGTAATGCTTAGGGTTAAGGTTAGGGTTAGGGTTAGGTTTAGGGTTACCGTTAGGGTTAGGGTAAGGGTAAGGGTTAGAGTTTGGATTAGGGTTAGGGTTAGGGTACGGGTTAGGATTAGGTTTAGGGTTAAGTTTAGGGTTAGGGTAAGGGTTAGGGTTAGGGTAACATTAAGGGTTAGGTTTGGGGTTAAGTTTAGGTTTAGGGTAAGGGTAAGGGATAGGGATAGTTTTAGGGTTAGGGTAAGGGTTAGGGTTAGGGTTAGCGTTAGGGTTAGGGAAAGGGTAAGGGTTAGGGCAGTGTTACGGTTAGGGGTTAGGGTTAGGGATAGGGTTAGGGTTAGGGGTTAGGGTTTGGTTTAAGTTTACGGTAAGGGTTAGCATTGGGGGTTAGGGTTAGTGTTAGTGTTAGGTTAAAGGTTAGGGTTAGGGTTAGGGTTAGGGTTAGGGTAAGGGTAAGGATTAGGGTTAAGTTTAGGGTTAGGGTTAGGGTTAGGGTTAGGGTTAGGGTAAGGGTAAGGGTTAGAGTTAGGATTAGGTTTAGGGTTATGGTAAGGGTTAGGGTTAGGTTTAGGGTTAGGGTTAGGGTTAGGGTAAGGGTTAGGATTAGGGTTAGGGTAAGGTTAAGGTTTAGGTTTACGGTTAGGTTTAGTGTAAGGGTAAGGGTTAGGGTTAGGGTTAGGGTAAGGGTTAGGTGTTAGGGTTAGGGTTAGGGTAAGGGTTAGCGTTAGTGTTATGGTTAGAGTTATGGTAAGGCTTAGTGTTAGGGTAAGGGTTAGGTTAAGGGTAAGGGTTAGGGTTAGGGTTAGGGTTAGGGTAAGGTTTAGTGTTGGGGTTTACGTTAGGATTAGGGTAAGGGTATGTGTTACGGTTAGGTTTAGGGTTAGGTTTAGGGTTTGGGTTAGGGTAAGGGTTAGGGTTAGGGTTAGGGTTAGGTTTAGTGTTGTGGCTAACGTTATGGTTAGGGTAAGGGTTAGGGTTAGGGTAAGGGTTAGGTTAGGTTTAGGGTTAGGTTTAGGGTTGGGGTTACGGTTAGGTTTAGGGTTAGGGTAAGGGTAACGGTTAGGGTAGGGTTAGGGTTAGGGTAAGGGAAATGCTTAGGGTTAGGGTTAGGGTGAGGGTTAAGTTTAGGGTTAGGGTTAGTGTTAGGGTTAGGTTTAAGGTTAGGGTTAGGGGAAGGGGAGGGTTATGGGTTGGGTTAGAGCTAGGGTAAGGATTAGGGTTAGTGTTAGTGTTAGGGTAAGGGTTAGAGTTAGGGTTAGGGTTAGTAATAAGGTTGGTGTTAGCGTTAGGGTCAGGGTTTGGGTTAGGTTTAGGGTTTGAGTTAGGGTTAGGGTTGGGGTTAGGGAAAGGATAAGGGTTAGGGTTAAGGTTAGGTTTAGGTTTAGGTTTAGGTTTAGGGTTAGGGTTATGCAAAGGATAAGGGTTAGGGTTAAGGTTAGGTTTAGGGCTAGGGTTAGGGTTAGGGTTAGGGTTAAGGTTAGGATAAAAGTTAGGTTTAGGGTTTGGGTTAGTGTTAGGGTTAGGGTAAGGGTTAGGGTTAGGGTTAGGGTAAGGGTTAGGGTTAGGGTTAGGGATAGGGATAGGGATAGGGTTAGGGTTAGGTTTAGGGTTAGGGTTAGGGTTAGGGTAAGGGTAAGGGTTACAGTTTGGATTAGGGTTAGGGTTAGGATAAGGGTTAGGATTAGGTTTAGGGTTAAGTTTAGGGTTAGGTTTAGGTTTAGTGTTAGGGTTAGGGTAAAGGTTAGGTGTTAAGGTTAGGGTTAGGGTAAGGGTTAGGGTTAGTGTTAGGGTTAGGGTTATGGTAAGGTTTAGTGTTAGGGTTAGGGTTAGGTTAAGGGTAAGAGTTAGGGTTAGGGTTAGGGTTAGGGTAAGGTTTAGTGTTTGGTTTAAGGTAAGGGTAAGTGTTAGGTATAGGGTTAGGTTTAGGTTTAGTGTTGGGGTTAAGGTTAGGTTTAGGGTAAGGGTTAGGGTTAGCGTTAGGTTTAGGGTTAGGGTTAGGTTTAGGGTTAGGGTTAACGTTAGGTTTGGGTTAGAGTTAGGAGTAGGGTAAGGGTTAGGGTTAGGGTTAGGGTTAGGTGTAGGTTTGGGGTTAAGGTAAGGTTTAGGGTTAGGGTAAGGGTTAGGGTTAGGGTTCGGGTTAGGTTTAGGGTTGGGGTTAAGGGTAGGTTTAGGGTTAGGGTAAGGGTAAGGGTTAGGGTTAGGGTTAGGGTTAGGGTAAGGGTAAGGGTTAGGGTTAGGGTTAGGGTGAAGGTTAAAATTAGGGTTAGGTTTAGTGTTAGTGTCAGCGTTAAGGTTAGGTTTAAGTTAGGGTTAGGGTAAGGGTTAGGGTGAGGTTTAGGGTTAGGGTTAGGTTAAGGGTAAGGTTTCGTGTTACAGTTAGTGTTAGGGTAAGGGAAAGGTTAAGGGTTAGGGTTAGGGTTAGGGTAAGGATTAGGGTTAGTGTTAGTGTTAGGGTAAGGGTTAGGGTTAGGGTTAGGGTTAGCATTAAGGTTAGTGTTAGGGTTAGGGTAAGGGTAAGGGTTAGGGTTAGGGTTAGGGTTAGAGGTAAGGTTAGGCTTAGCATTAGGGTAAGTGTAAGGGTTAGGATAGGGTTAGGGTTAGGGTTAGGGTAAGGGTTAGGGTTAGGGTTAGGGAAAGGATAAGGGTTAGGGTTACGGTTAGGTTTAGGGTTAGGGGTAGTGTTAAGGTTACGGTTACGGTTAGGGTAAGGGTAAGGTTTATGGTTAGGTTTAGGGTTAGGGTTAGGGTAAGGGTTAGGGTTAGGATTAAGGTTAGTGTTAGGGTTAGGGTAAGGGTTAGGGTTACGGTTAGGGATAGGGTTAGGGTAAGGGTTAGGGTTAGGGTTACGGATAGGGTTAGAGTATGGGTAGGGTTAGGGGTTATGGTTAGTGTTAGTGTTAGGTTAAGGGTTAGGGTTAGGGTTAGGGTTAGGGATAGTGTTAGGATAAGAGTTAGGGTTAGGGTTAGCGTTAGAGTAAGGGTTAGGGGTAGGGTTAGGGTTAGGGTTAGGATTAGGGTAAGGGTAAGGGTTAGGTTAGGGTTAGGGTTAGGGTTAGGGTTAGGTTTAGGGTTAGGGTTAGGGTTAGGGTTAGGGAAAGGATAAGGGATAGGGTAAAGGTTAGGTTTAGAGCCAAGTTTAGGGTTAAGGTGATTGTTGGGTTGGGTAAGGGTAAGGGTTAGGGATAGGTTTAGGGTAAGGGTTAGTTTAAGGGTAAGGGTTAGGTTTAGGGTTAGGGTTAGGTTTAGGGTTCGTGTTAGGGTTAGGGTTAGGGTAATGCTTAGGGTTAAGGTTAGGGTTAGGGTTAGGTTTAGGGTTACCGTTAGGGTTAGGGTAAGGGTAAGGGTTAGAGTTTGGATTAGGGTTAGGGTTAGGGTACGGGTTAGGATTAGGTTTAGGGTTAAGTTTAGGGTTAGGGTAAGGGTTAGGGTTAGGGTAACATTAAGGGTTAGGTTTGGGGTTAAGTTTAGGTTTAGGGTAAGGGTAAGGGATAGGGATAGTTTTAGGGTTAGGGTAAGGGTTAGGGTTAGGGTTAGCGTTAGGGTTAGGGAAAGGGTAAGGGTTAGGGCAGTGTTACGGTTAGGGGTTAGGGTTAGGGATAGGGTTAGGGTTAGGGGTTAGGGTTTGGTTTAAGTTTACGGTAAGGGTTAGCATTGGGGGTTAGGGTTAGTGTTAGTGTTAGGTTAAAGGTTAGGGTTAGGGTTAGGGTTAGGGTTAGGGTAAGGGTAAGGATTAGGGTTAAGTTTAGGGTTAGGGTTAGGGTTAGGGTTAGGGTTAGGGTAAGGGTAAGGGTTAGAGTTAGGATTAGGTTTAGGGTTATGGTAAGGGTTAGGGTTAGGTTTAGGGTTAGGGTTAGGGTTAGGGTAAGGGTTAGGATTAGGGTTAGGGTAAGGTTAAGGTTTAGGTTTACGGTTAGGTTTAGTGTAAGGGTAAGGGTTAGGGTTAGGGTTAGGGTAAGGGTTAGGTGTTAGGGTTAGGGTTAGGGTAAGGGTTAGCGTTAGTGTTATGGTTAGAGTTATGGTAAGGCTTAGTGTTAGGGTAAGGGTTAGGTTAAGGGTAAGGGTTAGGGTTAGGGTTAGGGTTAGGGTAAGGTTTAGTGTTGGGGTTTACGTTAGGATTAGGGTAAGGGTATGTGTTACGGTTAGGTTTAGGGTTAGGTTTAGGGTTTGGGTTAGGGTAAGGGTTAGGGTTAGGGTTAGGGTTAGGTTTAGTGTTGTGGCTAACGTTATGGTTAGGGTAAGGGTTAGGGTTAGGGTAAGGGTTAGGTTAGGTTTAGGGTTAGGTTTAGGGTTGGGGTTACGGTTAGGTTTAGGGTTAGGGTAAGGGTAACGGTTAGGGTAGGGTTAGGGTTAGGGTAAGGGAAATGCTTAGGGTTAGGGTTAGGGTGAGGGTTAAGTTTAGGGTTAGGGTTAGTGTTAGGGTTAGGTTTAAGGTTAGGGTTAGGGGAAGGGGAGGGTTATGGGTTGGGTTAGAGCTAGGGTAAGGATTAGGGTTAGTGTTAGTGTTAGGGTAAGGGTTAGAGTTAGGGTTAGGGTTAGTAATAAGGTTGGTGTTAGCGTTAGGGTCAGGGTTTGGGTTAGGTTTAGGGTTTGAGTTAGGGTTAGGGTTGGGGTTAGGGAAAGGATAAGGGTTAGGGTTAAGGTTAGGTTTAGGTTTAGGTTTAGGTTTAGGGTTAGGGTTATGCAAAGGATAAGGGTTAGGGTTAAGGTTAGGTTTAGGGCTAGGGTTAGGGTTAGGGTTAGGGTTAAGGTTAGGATAAAAGTTAGGTTTAGGGTTTGGGTTAGTGTTAGGGTTAGGGTAAGGGTTAGGGTTAGGGTTAGGGTAAGGGTTAGGGTTAGGGTTAGGGATAGGGATAGGGATAGGGTTAGGGTTAGGTTTAGGGTTAGGGTTAGGGTTAGGGTAAGGGTAAGGGTTACAGTTTGGATTAGGGTTAGGGTTAGGATAAGGGTTAGGATTAGGTTTAGGGTTAAGTTTAGGGTTAGGTTTAGGTTTAGTGTTAGGGTTAGGGTAAAGGTTAGGTGTTAAGGTTAGGGTTAGGGTAAGGGTTAGGGTTAGTGTTAGGGTTAGGGTTATGGTAAGGTTTAGTGTTAGGGTTAGGGTTAGGTTAAGGGTAAGAGTTAGGGTTAGGGTTAGGGTTAGGGTAAGGTTTAGTGTTTGGTTTAAGGTAAGGGTAAGTGTTAGGTATAGGGTTAGGTTTAGGTTTAGTGTTGGGGTTAAGGTTAGGTTTAGGGTAAGGGTTAGGGTTAGCGTTAGGTTTAGGGTTAGGGTTAGGTTTAGGGTTAGGGTTAACGTTAGGTTTGGGTTAGAGTTAGGAGTAGGGTAAGGGTTAGGGTTAGGGTTAGGGTTAGGTGTAGGTTTGGGGTTAAGGTAAGGTTTAGGGTTAGGGTAAGGGTTAGGGTTAGGGTTCGGGTTAGGTTTAGGGTTGGGGTTAAGGGTAGGTTTAGGGTTAGGGTAAGGGTAACGGTTAGGGTAGGGTTAGGGTTAGGGTAAGGGAAATGCTTAGGGTTAGGGTTAGGGTGAGGGTTAAGTTTAGGGTTAGGGTTAGTGTTAGGGTTAGGTTTAAGGTTAGGGTTAGGGGAAGGGGAGGGTTATGGGTTGGGTTAGAGCTAGGGTAAGGATTAGGGTTAGTGTTAGTGTTAGGGTAAGGGTTAGAGTTAGGGTTAGGGTTAGTAATAAGGTTGGTGTTAGCGTTAGGGTCAGGGTTTGGGTTAGGTTTAGGGTTTGAGTTAGGGTTAGGGTTGGGGTTAGGGAAAGGATAAGGGTTAGGGTTAAGGTTAGGTTTAGGTTTAGGTTTAGGTTTAGGGTTAGGGTTATGCAAAGGATAAGGGTTAGGGTTAAGGTTAGGTTTAGGGCTAGGGTTAGGGTTAGGGTTAGGGTTAAGGTTAGGATAAAAGTTAGGTTTAGGGTTTGGGTTAGTGTTAGGGTTAGGGTAAGGGTTAGGGTTAGGGTTAGGGTAAGGGTTAGGGTTAGGGTTAGGGATAGGGATAGGGATAGGGTTAGGGTTAGGTTTAGGGTTAGGGTTAGGGTTAGGGTAAGGGTAAGGGTTACAGTTTGGATTAGGGTTAGGGTTAGGATAAGGGTTAGGATTAGGTTTAGGGTTAAGTTTAGGGTTAGGTTTAGGTT
>JANJXV010000207.1:87500-95000 GCA_024803745.1 Megascapheus bottae
GGTTGGGTTTAGGGTTAGGTTTAGTGTTGTTTTAACGCTAGGGTTAGGGTGATGGTTAGGGTTAGGGTAAGGGTATGTGTTTGGGTTAGAATTAGGTTTAGGTTTAGGGTTTGGGTAGGGTAAGGGTAAGGGTTAGGGTTAGCGTTAGGGTTAGGTTTAGTGTTGGGGTTAACGTTAGGGTTACAGTAAGGGTTAGGGTTAGGTTTAGGGTTAGGTTTAGGGTTAGGTTTAGGATTACGGTTAGGTTTAGGGTTAGGGTTAGGGTAATGGTATGTATTACGTTTAGAGTTAGGGTAAGAGTTAGGTTTAGCATTAGGGTAAGGGTAAGGGTTAGGGTAAGGGTTAGGGTTAAGGTATGGTAAGGGTTTGGGTTAGGGTTAGGGTCAGGTTTAGGGTAAGGTTTAGGCTTAGGTTTAGGGTACGGGTAAGGTTTAGGATTAGGGATAGGGTTAGGGTTAAGGTAAGGGTAAGGGTTAGGTTTAGGGTTAGGTTTAGGTTTAGGGTAAGGGTAAGGGTTAGGGGTAGGTTTAGGGTTAGGGTAAGGGTTAGGGTTAGGATTAGCGTTAGGGTTAGGTAAAGGGACAGGGTTAGGGCAGTGTTAGGGTTAGGGGTTAGGTTAGGGTTTGGGTTAGGGTTACTGGTTAGTGTTAGGGTTAATTTAGGGTAAGGGTTCGGATTAGGGGGTAGGGTTAGTGTTAGGGTTAGGTTAAGGGTTAGGGTTAGGGTTAGGGTTAGGATAGGTGTTAGGGTTAGGGTTAGGGTTAGGGTACGGGTTAGGGTTACGTTTAGTTTTAGGGTTATGGTTAGGGTAAGGGTTAGGGAAAGGATAAGGGTTAGAGTTAAGGTTAGCTTTAGAGCTAGATTTAGGGTTAAGGTGATTGTTAGGGTTGGGTAAGGGTATGGGTTAGGGTTAGGGTTAGGGTTAGGGTAAGTGTATGTCTTTGGGTTAGAATTAGGTTTAGGTTTAGGGTTTGGTTAGGGTAAGGGTAAGGGTTAGGGTTAGCGTTAGGGTTAGGTTTAGTGTTGGGGTTAACGGTAGGGTTACAGTAAGGGTTAGGGTTAGGGTAAGGGTTAGGATTAGGGTTAGGGTTAGGTTTAGGTTTGGGGTTAGGGTTAGGTTTAGGGTTAGGGTAAGGGTAAGGGTAAGGGTTAGTTTAGGGTAAGGGTAAGGGTTAGGGTTAGGGTTAGGGTGAGGGTTAAGTTTAGGGTTAGGGTTAGTGTTAGGGTAAGGGTTAGGTTAGGGTTAGGTTTAAGGTTCGGTTTAGGGTAAGGGGTAGGGTTAGGTTTAGGGTTAGGGTTAGGGTTAAGGTTAGTGTTAGGGTTAGGGTTACGTTTAGTTTTAGGGTTATGGTTAGGGTAAGGGTTAGGGAAAGGATAAGGGTTAGAGTTAAGGTTAGCTTTAGAGCTAGATTTAGGGTTAAGGTGATTGTTAGGGTTGGGTAAGGGTAAGGGTTAGGGTTAGGGTTAGGGTTAGGGTTAGGTTAAGGGTAAGAGTTAGGGTTTGGGTTAGCGTTAGGGTAAGGTTTAGTGTTTGGTTTAGGATAAGGGTAAGGGTTAGTGTTAGGGTTAGGGTTAGGTTTAGTGTTGGGGTTAAGGTTAGGGTTAGGGTAAGGGTTAGGTTTAGGGTTAGGGTTAGGGTTAGGTTTAGGGTTAGGGTTAGGTTTAGTGTTGTTTTTAACGCTAGGGTTAGGTTTAGGGTTAGGGTTAGGGTAAGGGTATGTGTTTGGGTTAGAATTAGGTTTAGGTTTAGGGTTTGGGTAGGGTAAGTGTAAGGGTTAGGGTTAGCGTTAGGGTTAGGTTTAGTGTTGGGGTTAACGTTAGGGTTACAGTAAGGGTTAGGGTTAGGGTAAGGGTTAGGATTAGGGTTAGGGTTAGGTTTAGGTTTACGGTTAGGGTAGGGGTTAGGGTTAGGGTTATTGTAAGAGTAAGGGTTAGGGTTAGGATTAGCGTTTGGGTTAGGGTAAGGGTTAGGGTTAGGGTTAGGTTTAGGGTTAGGTTTAGGGTAAGGGTATGGGTTAGGGTTAGGGTTAGGGTTAGGTTTAGTGTTGGGGTTAAGGTTAGGGTTAGGGTAAGGGTTAGGATTAGGGTTAGGGTTAGGGTTAGGTTTAGGGTTACGGTTAGGTTTAGTGTTGTTTTTAACGCTAGGGTTAGGGTTAGGGTTAGGGTTAGGGTAAGTGTATGTCTTTGGGTTAGAATTAGGTTTAGGTTTAGGGTTTGGTTAGGGTAAGGGTAAGGGTTAGGGTTAGCGTTAGGGTTAGGTTTAGTGTTGGGGTTAACGGTAGGGTTACAGTAAGGGTTAGGGTTAGGGTAAGGGTTAGGATTAGGGTTAGGGTTAGGTTTAGGTTTGGGGTTAGGGTTAGGTTTAGGGTTAGGGTAAGGGTAAGGGTAAGGGTTAGTTTAGGGTAAGGGTAAGGGTTAGGGTTAGGGTTAGGGTGAGGGTTAAGTTTAGGGTTAGGGTTAGTGTTAGGGTAAGGGTTAGGGTTAGGGTTCGGTTTAGGGTAAGGGGTAGGGTTAGGTTTAGGGTTAGGGTTAGGGTTAAGGTTAGTGTTAGGGTTAGGGTTACGTTTAGTTTTAGGGTTATGGTTAGGGTAAGGGTTAGGGAAAGGATAAGGGTTAGAGTTAAGGTTAGCTTTAGAGCTAGATTTAGGGTTAAGGTGATTGTTAGGGTTGGGTAAGGGTAAGGGTTAGGGTTAGGGTTAGGGTTAGGGTTAGGTTAAGGGTAAGAGTTAGGGTTTGGGTTAGCGTTAGGGTAAGGGTAAGGGTTAGTGTTAGGGTTAGGGTTAGGTTTAGTGTTGGGGTTAAGGTTAGGGTTAGGGTAAGGGTTAGGTTTAGGGTTAGGGTTAGGGTTAGGTTTAGGGTTAGGTTTAGGTTTAGTGTTGTTTTTAACGCTAGGGTTAGGTTTAGGGTTAGGGTTAGGGTAAGGGTATGTGTTTGGGTTAGAATTAGGTTTAGGTTTAGGGTTTGGGTAGGGTAAGGGTAAGGGTTAGGGTTAGCGTTAGGGTTAGGTTTAGTGTTGGGGTTAATGTTAGGGTTACAGTAAGGGTTAGGGTTAGGGTAAGGGTTAGGATTAGGGTTAGGGTTAGGTTTAGGTTTACGGTTAGGATAGGGGTTAGGGTTAGGGTTATTGTAAGAGTAAGGGTTAGGGTTAGGATTAGGGTTTGGGTTAGGGTAAGGGTTAGGGTTAGGGTTAGGTTTAGGGTTAGGTTTAGGGTAAGGGTATGGGTTAGGGTTAGGGTTAGGGTTAGGTTTAGTGTTGGGGTTAAGGTTAGGGTTAGGGTAAGGGTTAGGATTAGGGTTAGGCTTAGGGTTAGGTTTAGGGTTAGGGTTAGGTTTAGTTTTGTTTTTAACGCTAGGGTTAGGGTTAGGGTAAGGGTATGTGTTTGGGTTAGAATTAGGTTTAGGTTTAGGGTTTGGTTAGGGTAAGGGTAAGGGTTAGGGTTAGCGTTAGGGTTAGGTTTAGTGTTGGGGTTAACGTTAGGGTTACAGTAAGGGTTAGGGTTAGGGTAAGGGTTAGGATTAGGGTTAGGGTTAGGTTTAGGTTTGGGGTTAGGGTTAGGTTTACGGTTAGGGTAAGGGTAAGGGTAAGGGTTAGTTTAGGGTAAGGGTAAGGGTTAGGGTTAGGGTTAGGGTGAGGGTTAAGTTTAGGGTTAGGGTTAGTGTTAGGGTAAGGGTAGGGTTAGGGTTAGGTTTAAGGTTCGGTTTAGGGTAAGGGGTAGGGTTAGGTTTAGGGTTAGGGTTAGGGTTAAGGTTAGTGTTAGGGTTAGGGTTACGTTTAGTTTTAGGGTTATTGTTAGGGTAAGGGTAAGGGTTAGGTTTAGGTTTAGGGTTAGATTTAGTGTTGTGGTTAAAGTTAGGTTTAGGGTATGTGTTAAGGTTAGGGTTAGGTTAGGGTTAGGTTAGGGTTAGGGTAAGGGTTGGGGTTAGGTTAGGGTAAGGGTAAGGGTTATGGTTAGGGTTAGGGTGAGGGTTAAGATTAGGGTAAGGGTTAGTGATAGGGTTAGGGTTACGGTTAGGTTTAAGGTTAGGTTTAGGGTAAGGGGTAGGGTTAGGTTTAGAGTTAGGGTTAGGTTAAGGTTAGGTTTAGGGTTAGGGTTACGTTTAGGCTTAGGTTTAGGTTTAGGGTAAGGGTTAGGGTTAGAGTAAGAATCAGGGTTAGTGTTAGTGTTAAGGTTAGGGTTAGGGTTAGGGTTAGGTTTAGGGTTAGGGTTAGGTTTAGGGTAAGTGTTAGGGATAGGGTTAGGGTTAGGGTAAGGTTTAGTGTTGGGGTTAAGGTTAGGTTTAGGATAAGGGTTAGGGTTAGGGTTAGGTTTAGGTTTAGGGTAAGGGTTAGGGTTAGGGTTAGGTTTAGTGTTGGTGTTAACGTTATGGTTATGGTTAGGGTTAGGGTAAGGGTTGGGGTTAGGTTAGGGTAAGGGTAAGGGTTAGGGTTAGGGTTAGGGTGAGGGTTAAGATTAGGGTTAGGGTTAGTGTTAGGGTTAGGGTTAGGGTTAGGTTTAAGTTTAGGTTTAGGGTAAGGGGTAGGGTTAGGTTTAGGTTTAGGGTTAGGTTAAGGTTAGGGTTAGGGTTACGTTTAGGCTTAGGTTTAGGTTAAGGGTAAGGGTTAGGGTTAGGGTAAGAGTCAGGGTTACTGTTAGTGTTAGGGTAAGGGTAAGGGTTAGGGTTAGGGTTAGGGGTAGGTCTAAGTTTAGGGTTAGGATTAGGGTAAGTGTAACGGTTAGGTTAGGGTCATGATTAGGGTTAGGGTAAGGGTTAGGGTTAGGTTTAGGGTTAGGTTTAGGGTTAGGGTTAGGGTTATGGTTAGGTTAAGGATAAGGGTTACTGTTAAGGTTAGGGTTAGGTTTAGAGTTAGGGTTACGATAAGGGTAAGGGTTGGGGTTAGGGTTAGGATTAGGGGAAGTGTAAGGGTTAGGTTAGGTTTAGGATTACGGTTAGGGTAAGGGTTAGGGTTAGGTTTAGGGTTAAGTTTAGGGTTAGTGTTAGGGTAAGGGTAAGGGTTAGTATTTAGGTTAGGGTTAGGGTTAGGGTTAGGGTTATGATAAGGGTAATGGTTGCGGTTAGGTTTAGGGTTAGGGTTAAGGTAAGGGTAAGGGTTAGGTTTAGGGTTAAGCTTAGGTTTAGGGTTAGGGTTAGGGTTAGGTTTAGGGTTAGGGGTAGTGTTAAGGTTAGGGTTAGGGTTAGGGTTAGGGTAAGGGTTATGTTTACGATTAGGGTTAGGGTTAGGGTAAGTGTTAGGGTTAGGTTTACGGTTAGTGTTAGGGTTAGGGTAAGGGTTAGGGTTAGGGTTAGAGTTAGGGTTATGGTAAGGGTTAGGGTTAGGGATAGGGTTAGGGTATGGGTTAGGATTAAGGGTTAGGGTTAGGGTTAGGGTTAGGTTAATGTTAGGGTTAGGTGTAGGTATAGGGGTAGGGTTACATTAGGGTAAGGGTAAGGTTTAGGGTTAGGATTGCGGTGAGAGTTAGGGTAAGGGTTAGGGTTAGGGTTAGGGTTACGGTTAGTTTTAGGGTTACGGTTATGGTAAAGGTAAGGGTTAGGTTTAGGTTTAGGGTTAGATTTAGTGTTGTGGTTAAGGTTAGCTTTAGGGTAAGTGTTAGGGTTAGGGTTAGGGTTAGGTTTAGGGTTAGGGTTAGGTTTAGGGTAAGTGTTAGGGTTAGGGTTAGGGGTAGGGTAAGGTTTAGTGTTGGGGTTAAGGTTAGGTTTAGGGTAAGGGTTAGGGTTAGGGTTAGGTTTAGTTTTAGGGTAAGGGTTAGGGTTAGGGTTAGGTTTAATGTTGGTGTTAATGTTAGGGTTAGGGTTAGGGTTAGGGTAAGGGTTGGGGTTAGGTTAGGGTAAGGGTAAGGGTTATGGTTAGGGTTAGGGTGAGGGTTAAGATTAGGGTTAGGGTTAGTGATAGGGTTAGGGTTACGGTTAGGTTTAATGTTAGCTTTAGGGTAAGGGGTAGGGTTAGGTTTAGGGTTAGGGTTAGGTTAAGGTTAGGTTTAGGGTTAGGGTTACATTTAGGCTTAGGTTTAGGTTTAGGGTAAGGGTTAGGGTTAGAGTAAGAATCAGGGTTAGTGTTAGTGTTAAGGTTAGGGTTAGGGTTAGGGTTAGGTTTAGGGTTAGGGTTAGGTTTAGGGTAAGTGTTAGGGATAGGGTTAGGGTTAGGGTAAGGTTTAGTGTTGGGGTTAAGGTTAGGTTTAGGGTAAGGGTTAGGGTTAGGGTTAGTTTTAGTTTTAGGGTAAGGGTTAGGGTTAGGGTTAGGTTTAGTGTTGGTGTTAACGTTATGGTTATGGTTAGGGTTAGGGTAAGGGTTGGGGTTAGGTTAGGGTAAGGGTAAGGGTTAGGGTTAGGGTTAGGGTGAGGGTTAAGATTAGGGTTAGGGTTAGTGTTAGGGTTAGGGTTAGGGTTAGGTTTAAGTTTAGGTTTAGGGTAAGGGGTAGGGTTAGGTTTAGGGTTAGGGTTAGGTTAAGGTTAGGGTTAGGGTTACGTTTAGGCTTAGGTTTAGGTTAAGGGTAAGGGTTAGGGTTAGGGTAAGAATCAGGGTTACTGTTAGTGTTAGGGTAAGGGTAAGGGTTAGGGTTAGGGTTAGGGTTACGGTTAGTTTTAGGGTTACGGTTATGGTAAAGGTAAGGGTTAGGTTTAGGTTTAGGGTTAGATTTAGTGTTGTGGTTAAGGTTAGCTTTAGGGTAAGTGTTAGGGTTAGGGTTAGGGTTAGGTTTAGGGTTAGGATTAGGTTTAGGGTAAGTGTTAGGGTTAGGGTTAGGGGTAGGGTAAGGTTTAGTGTTGGGGTTAAGGTTAGGTTTAGGGTAAGGGTTAGGGTTAGGGTTAGGTTTAGTTTTAGGGTAAGGGTTAGGGTTAGGGTTAGGTTTAATGTTGGTGTTAATGTTAGGGTTAGGGTTAGGGTTAGGGTAAGGGTTGGGGTTAGGTTAGGGTAAGGGTAAGGGTTATGGTTAGGGTTAGGGTGAGGGTTAAGATTAGGGTTAGGGTTAGTGATAGGGTTAGGGTTACGGTTAGGTTTAATGTTAGCTTTAGGGTAAGGGGTAGGGTTAGGTTTAGGGTTAGGGTTAGGTTAAGGTTAGGTTTAGGGTTAGGGTTACATTTAGGCTTAGGTTTAGGTTTAGGGTAAGGGTTAGGGTTAGAGTAAGAATCAGGGTTAGTGTTAGTGTTAAGGTTAGGGTTAGGGTTAGGGTT
Organism: Megascapheus bottae; assembly: GCA_024803745.1. Classification (NCBI taxonomy): domain Eukaryota; kingdom Metazoa; phylum Chordata; class Mammalia; order Rodentia; family Geomyidae; genus Megascapheus; species Megascapheus bottae. The sequence goes on from JANJXV010000207.1 coordinate 94,668, forward strand.
AGGTTTAGGGTTAGGGTTAGGTTTAGGGTAAGTGTTAGGGATAGGGTTAGGGTTAGGGTAAGGTTTAGTGTTGGGGTTAAGGTTAGGTTTAGGGTAAGGGTTAGGGTTAGGGTTAGTTTTAGTTTTAGGGTAAGGGTTAGGGTTAGGGTTAGGTTTAGTGTTGGTGTTAACGTTATGGTTATGGTTAGGGTTAGGGTAAGGGTTGGGGTTAGGTTAGGGTAAGGGTAAGGGTTAGGGTTAGGGTTAGGGTGAGGGTTAAGATTAGGGTTAGGGTTAGTGTTAGGGTTAGGGTTAGGGTTAGGTTTAAGTTTAGGTTTAGGGTAAGGGGTAGGG
>JANJXV010000207.1:100000-117500 GCA_024803745.1 Megascapheus bottae
TTAGGGTTAGCGTTAGGTTTAAGGTAAGGGTAAGCTTTTGGGTTAGGGTTAGATTTAGGGTTAGGATAACGGAAAGGGTAAGGGTTATTGTTAGGTTTAGCGTTAGGTTTAGGGTTAGAGTAATGGTAAGAGTTAGGGTTAGCGTTAGGGTTAGGGTTAGGGTTAGGGTTAGGTTCAGGTTTATGGTAAGGGTTAGTGTTAGGGTTAGGGTTAGGTTAAGTTTAAAAGTTAGGTTTAGGGTTAGGGTTATGGTAAGGTTTAGTGTTTGGTTTAGGGTAAGGGTAAGGGTTAGGGTTAGGTTTAGGTTTAGTGTTGGGGTGAAGGATAGGGTTAGGGTAAGCGTTATGTTTAGGGTTAGGGTTAGGGTTAGGTTTAGGGTTAGGGTTAGGTTTAGTGTTGGTGTTAACGTGGGGGTTAGGGTTAGGGTTAGGGTAAGGGTCTGTGTTAGGGTTAGGATTAGGGTTAGGTTTAGGGTTTGGGTAGGGTAAGGGTAAGGGTTAGAGTTAGGGTTACAGTTAGGGTTAGGTTTAGTGTTGGGGTTAAGGTTAGGGTTAGGGTAAGGATTAGGGTTAGGGTAAGGTTAGGATTAGGGTTAGGGTTAGGTTTAGGTTTGGGGTTAGGTTTAGGTTTAGGGTTAGGGTAAGGGTAAGGGTTAGGGTTACGTTTAGGTTAGGGTAAGGGTAAGGTTTAGGGTTAGGGTTAGGGTGAGGGTTAAGGTTAGGGTTAGGGTTAGTGTTAGGGTTAGGGTTAGGGTTAGGTTTAAGGTTAGGTTTAGGGTAAGGGTTAGGGTTAGGTTTAGGGTAAGGTTTAGGTTTAAGGTTAGGGTTAGAGTTAGAGTTAGGTTTAGGCTTAGGGTTAGTTTAAGGGTAAGGTTTAGTGTTACAGTTAGGGTTAGGTTTAGGGAAAGGGTAACGGTTAGGTTAGGGTTAGGATTAGGGTTAGGGTAAGGGTTAGGGTTAGGGTTAGGGATAGGTTTAGGGTTAGGGTTAGGGATAGGGTTAGGATTAGGGTTAGGGTAAGGGTTAGTGTTAAGGTTAGGGTAGGGTTAGGTTTAGGGTTATGATAAGGGTAAGGGTTGGGGTTAGGTTTAGGGTTAGGGTTAGGGTAAGGGTAAGGGTAAGGGTTAGGTTTAGGGTTAAGCTTAGGTTTAGGGTTAGGGTTAGGGTTAGGGTTAGGGAAAGGATAAGGGTTAGGGTTAGGGTTAGGGTTAGGGTTAGGTTTAGAGGTAGGGTTAGTGTTAGGGTTAGGGTAAGGGTTAGGGGTAGCGTTAGGGTTAGGGTTAGGGTTAGGGATAGGGTTAGGGTATGGGTTAGGGTTAAGGGTTAGGGTTAGTGTTAGGGTTACTTTAAGGGTTAGGTTTAGGCTTAGGGTTATGGATATTATTAGGATAAGCGTTAGGGTTACGATTAGGGTTAGGGTAAGGGTTAGGTGTAGGGTTAGGGTTAGGGTTAGGGAAAGGGTTAGGGTTAGGGTTATTGTTAGTTTTAGGGTTAGGGTTAGGGTTAAGGTAAGTGTTAGGGTTAGGGTTAGGGTAACGGTAAGGGTTAGGGTTAGGTTTAGGGTTAGGGTAACGGTAAGGGTTAGGGTTAGGTTTAGGGTTAGGATTAGGTTTAGGTTTAGGTTTATGGTAAGGGTAAGGATTAGGGTTAGGGTTAAGTTTGAGGTTAGGGTTAGTGTAAGGTTTAGGATTAGGGTTAGGGTAAGGGTTAAGGTTAGGGTTAGGGTTAGAGTTAGGTTTAGGGTTTAGGGTAAGGGTTAGGGTTAGTGTTAGTGTTAGGGTTAGTGTAAGGGTTAGGGGTTAGGGTTAGGGTTAGGGTAAGGGTTAGGGTTAGGGTTGGTTTTAGGATAAGCGTTGGGTTAGGGTTAGGGATAGGGATAGGGTAAGGGTTAGAGTTAGGGTTAGGTTTAGTGTTGGGGTTAAGGTTAGGGTTGGGGTAAGGGTTAGGGTTAGGGTTAGGGTTATGGTTAGGTTTAGGATTACGTTTAGGGTTAGGGTTAGGGTTAGGGTAATGGTATGTGTTAAGTTTAGAGTTAGGGTAAGGGTTAGGTTTAGCATTAGGGTAAGGGTAAGGGGTAGGGTAAGGGTTAGGGTTAAGGTATGGGTAAGGGTTAGGGTTAGGGTTAGGGTTAGGGTTACGTTTAGGGTAAGGGTTAGGGTTAGGTTTAGGGTACGGGTAAGGTTTAGGGTTAGGGATAGGGTTAGGGTTAAGGTAAGAGTAAGGGTTAGGTTTAGGGTTAGGTTTAGGTTTAGGGTAAGGGTAAGGGTTAGGGATATGGTTAGGGTTAGGGTAAGGGTTAGGGTTAGGATTAGCGTTAGGGTTAGGTAAAGGGTAAGGGTTAGGGCAGTGTTAGGGTTAGGGGTTATTTTAGGGTTAGGGTTAGGGTTAGGGATTAGGTTAGGTTTAAGTTTAGGGTAAGGGTTAGGATTAGGGTTTAGGGTTAGTGTTAGGGTTAGGTTAAGGGTTAGGGTAAGTGTAAGGGTTAGGTTAGGGTTAGGGTTAGGGAAAGGATATGGTTTAGGGTTAAGGTTAGGTTTAGAGCTAGGTTTAGGGTTAAGGTGATTTTTAGGGTTGGGTAAGGGTAAGGGTTAGGGTTAGGTTTAGGGTAAGGGTTAGGTTAAGGGTAATAATTAGGGTTAGGGTTAGGGTTAGGTTTAGGGTTAGGGTTAGGGTTAGGGTTACGGTTAGGGTAAGGGTAAGGGTAAAGGTTACGGTTAATATTTGGGTTAGGTTTAGTGTTGGGGTAAGGTTAGGGTTAGGGTAAGGGTTAGGGTTAGGGTTAGGTTTGGGGTAAGGGTAAGGTTTTGGGTTAGGGTTAGGTTTTGGGTTAGGGTAAGGGTAAGGGTTAGTGTTAGGGTTTGGGTTAGGGTTAGGGTTAGGGTTAGTGTTTAGGGTTATGGTTAGGGTTAGGGGTTAGGGTTAGGTTTAAGGTAAGGCTTAGGGTCAGTGTTATGGTTAGGGTAGGGTAAGGGTTAGGGTTAGTTTTGGGGTTAGGTTAAGGGTTAGGGTTAGGGATAGGTTTAGGTTAAGGGTAAGTGTTAGGGTTAGGGTTATGTTTAGGGTAAGGGTAAGGATTAGGGTTAGATTTAGGGTTAGGGTTAGGGTTAATTTGAGGTTAGGGTTAGTGTATTGTTTAGTGTTAGGGTTAGGGTAAGGGTTAAGGTTAGGGTTAGCCTTAGGGTTAGAGTTAGGGTTAAGGTTAGGGTAACAGTAAGGTTTAGGGTTAGTGTTAGGGTAAGGGTTAGGTTAAGGGTAAGGGTTGGGGTTAGGGTTAGGGTTAGGTTTAGGGTTAGGATTAGGATTAGGGTTAGGGTAAGGGTTAGGGTTAAGGTTAGGGTTAGGTTTAGGTTTAGGGTTAGGGTTAGGGTTAGGGTAAGTGTAAGGGTTAGAGTTAGGATTAGGGTTAGGGTTAGGGTAAGGGTTAGGTTTAGGGTTAGGGTTAGGGTAAGGGTTAGGGTAAGGGTTAGGATTAGGGTTAGGGTAAGGTTAGGGTTAAGTTTAAGGTTAGGTTTAGTGTAAGGGTAAGGGTTAGTGTTAGGGTTAGGGTTAGGGTAAAGGTTAGGTGTTAAACTTAGGGTTAGGGTAAGGGTTAGGGTTAGTGTTAGGGTTAGGGTTATTGTAAGGATTAGTGTTAGGGTTAGGGTTAGATTAAGGGTAAGAGTTAGGGTTAGGGTTAGGGTTAGGGTTAGGGTAAGGTTTAGTGTTTGGTTTAGGGTAAGGGTAAGGGTTAGTGTTAGGGTTCGGGTTAGGTTTAGGGTTGGGGTTAAGGTTAGGGTTAGGGTAAGGGTTAGGGTTAGGGTTAGGGTTAGGTTTAGTGTTAGGGTAAGGGTCTGTGTTAGGGTTAGGATTAGGGTTAGGTTTAGGGTTTGGGTAGGGTAAGAGTAAGGGTTAGGGTTAGGGTTAGGGTTAGGGTTAGGTTTAGTTTTGGGGTTAACGTTAGGGTTAGGGTAAGGGTTAGGGTTAGGGTAAGTGTTAGGATTAGGGTTAGGGTTAGGTTTAGGTTTGGGGTTAGTGTTAGGTTTAGGGTTAGGGTAAGGGTTAGGGTAAGGGTTCGGTTAGGGTAAGGGTAAGGATTAGCGTTAGGGTTAGGGTGAGGGTTAAGGTTAGGGTTAGGGTTAGTGTTAGGGTTAGGGTTAGGGTTAGGTTTAAGGTTAGGTTTAGGGTAAGGGGTAGGGTTAGGGTTAGGGTTAATGTTAGGGTTAGGGTTAGGGTTAGGTTTAGGCTTAGGGTTAGGTTAAGGGTAAGGGTTAGGGTTAGGGTAAGGATCAGGGTTAGTGTTAGTGTTAGGGTAAGGGTTAGGGTTAGGGTTAAGGTTAGCATTAAGGTTAGTGTTAGTGTTAGGGTAAGGGTAAGGGTTAGGGTTAGGGTTAGGGGTAGGGCTAATGTTAGGTTAGGATTAGGGTAAGTGTAAGGGTTAGGTTAGGTTAGGATTAGGGTTAGGGTAAGGGTTAGGGTTAAGTTTAGTGTTAGGTTTAGGGTTAGGGTTAGGGTTAGGGTATCGGTTAGATTAGGGTTAGGTTTAGGTTTAGGGTTAGGGTTAGGGTTAGGGTTAGGGAAAGGATATGGTTTAGGGTTAAGGTTAGGTTTAGAGCTAGGTTAAGGGTTAAGGTGATTTTTAGGGTTGGGTAATGGTAAGGGTTAGGGTTAGGTTTAGGGTAAGGCTTAGGTTAAGGGTAATAATTAGGGTTAGGGTTAGGGTTAGGTTTAGGGTTAGGGTTAGGGTTAGGGTAAGGGTTAGGGTTAAGGTTAGGGTTAGGGTTAGGTTTAGAGTTAGGGTTAGGGTTAGGGTTAGGGTAATGGTTAGTGTTAGTGTTAGGGTTAGGGTTAGGTTTAGGTTTAGGGTTAGGGTTAGGTTTAGTGCTGGTGTTAAGGTTAGGGATAGGGTTAGGGTAAGGGTATGTGTTAGGGTTAGGATTAGGGTTAGGTTTAGGGTTTGGGTAGGGTAAGGGTAAGGGTTAGGTTTAGGGTTAGGGTTAGGGTTAGGTTTAGTGTTGGGGTTAACGTTAGGGTTAGGGTAATGGTTAAGGTTAGGGTTAGGTTTAGGTTTGGGGTTAGGGTTAGGTTTAGGGTTAGGGTAAGGGTAAGTGTGAGGGTTAGGTTAGGGTAAGGGTAAGGGTTAGGGTTAGGATTAGGGTGAGGGTGAGGGTTAAGGTTAGGGTTAGGGTTAGTGTTAGGGTTAGGGTTAGGGTTAGGTTTAAGGTTAGGTTTAGGGTAAGGGGTAGGGTTAGGTTTAGGGTTAGGTTTAGGGTTAAGGTTAGGGTTAGAGTTAGGGTTATTTTTAGGCTTAGGGTTAGGTTAAGGGTAAGATTTAGTGTTACAGTTAGGGTTAGGATTAGGGAAAGTGTAAGGGTTAGGGTTAGGGTAAGGATCAGGTTTAGTGTTAGTGTTAGGGTAAGGGTTAGGGTTAGGGTTAGGTTTAGCATTAAGGTTAGTGTTAGGGTTAGGGTAAAGGTAAGCGTTAGGGTTAGGGGTAGGGGTAGGGCTAAGGTTAGGGTTAGGATTAGGGTAAGTGTAAGGGTTAGGTTAGGGTTAGGATTAGGGTTAGGGTAAGGATTAGGGTTAGGTTTAGGGTTAGGTTTAGGGTTAGGGTTAGGGTTATGGTTAGGGTAAGGGTAAGGGTTAGTGTTAAGGTTAGGGTTAGGGTTAGGGTTACGATAAGGCTAAGGGTTAGGGTTAGGATTAGGGTTAGGGTTAGGGTAAGGGTAAGGGTTAGGTTTAGTGTTAAGCTTAGGTTTAGGGTTAGGGTTAGGGTTAGGGAAAGGATAAGGGTTAGGGTTAAAGTTAGGTTTAGGGTTAGGGGTAGTGTTAAGGTTAGGGTTAGGGTTAGGGTAAGGGCTAGGTTTAGGGTAAGGGTTAGTGTTAGGTTTAGGGTAAGGGTTAGGGTTAGGGTTAGGGTAAGGTTTTGGGTTAGGGTTAGGGATAGGGTTAGGGTATGGGTTAGGGTTAATGTTTAGTGTTAGTGTTAGGGTTAGGTTAAGGGTTAGGGTTAGGCTTAGGGTTGGGGATAGTATTAGGATAATGGTTAGGGTTATGATTAGGGTTAGGGTAAGGGTTAGGGGTAGGGTAAGATTTAGTGTCGTGGTTAAGTTTAGGATTAGGGTAAGGGTTAGGGTTAGGGTTAGGGTTAGGGTAAGTGTAAGGTTTTGGGTTAGGTTTAGGTTTAGGGTTAGGGTAAGGGCAAGGGTACGGGTTATTGTTAGGTTTAGCGTTAGGTTTACAGTTAGAGTAATGGTAAGAGTTAGGGTTAGGTTTGGGTTAGGGTTAGGATTAGTGTTTAGGGTTATACTTAGGGTAAGGGTTAGGGTTAGGGGTTAGGGTTAGTTTTAAGGTAAGGCTTAGGGTCAGTGTTATGGTTAGGGTTAGGGTAAGGGTTAGGGTTAGGTTTGGGGTTAGGGTTAGGGTTAGGGTTAGGGTTAGGTTTAGGTTAAGAGCAAGTGTTAGGGTTAGGGTTATGTTTAGGTTAAGGGTAAGGGTTAGGGTTAGGTTTAGGGTTAGGGTTAGGTTTAAGGTAAGGGTAAGGGTTAGGGTTAGGGTTAGGGTTAATTTGAGGTTAGGGTTAGTGTAAGGTTTAGTGTTAGGGTTAGGGTAAGGGTTAAGGTTAGGGTTAGCCTTAGGGTTAGAGTTACGGTTAGGGTTAGGGTAAGGGTAAGGTTTAGGGTTAGTGTTAGGGTAAGGGTAAGGGTTGGGGTTAGGGTTAGGGTAGGTTTAGGGTTAGGGTTAGGGTTAGGGTTAGGGTAAGGGTTAGGGTTAGGGTTAGGGTTAGGTTTAGGTTTAGGGTTAGGGTTAGGGTTAGGGTAAGTGTAAGGGTTAGAGTTAGGATTACGGTTAGGGTTAGGGTAAGGGTTAGGGTTAGGTTTAGGGTTAGGGTTAGGGTAAGTGTTAGGGTAAGGGTTAGGATTAGGGTTAGGGTAAGGTTAAGTGTTAGGTTTACGGTTAGGTTTAGTGTAAGGATAAGGGTTAGGGTTAGGGTTAGGGTTAGGGTTACGATAAGGGTAAGGGTTAGGGTTAGGTTTAGGGTTAGGGTTAGGGTAAGGGTAAGGGTTAGGTTTAGGGTTAAGCTTAGGTTTAGGGTTAGGGAAAGGATAAGGGTTAGGGTTAAGGTTAGGTTTAGGGTTAGGAGTAGTGTCAAGGTTAGGGTTAGGGTTAGGGTAAGGGCTAGGTTTAGGGTAAGGGTTAGTGTTAGGATTAGGGTAAGGGTTAGGGTTAGGGTTAGGGTTAGGGTAAGGGTTAGGGTTAGGGTTAGGAATAGGGTTAGGGTATGGGTTAGTGTTAATGGTTAGTGTTAGTGTTAGGGTTAGGTTAAGGGTTAGGATTAGGCTTAGGGTTAGGGATAGTTTTAGGATAAGGGTTAGGGTTAGGATTAGGGTTAGGGTAAGGGTTAGGGGTAGGGTTAGGTTTAGGACTAGGGAAAGGGTTAGGGTTAGGTTTATTGTTAGGTTTAGGGTTAGGGTTAGGGTAAGGGTTAGGGTTAAGGTTAGGGTTAGGTTTAGGTTTAGGGGTAGGGTTAGGGTTAGGGTAAGGGTAAGGTTTAGGGTTAGGATTGGGGTTAGAGTTAGGGTAAGGGTTAGGGTTAGGGTTAGGGTTAGGTTTAGGGTAAGATTTAGTGTTGTGGTTAAGGTTAGGGTTAGGGTAAGGGTTAGGGTTAGGGTTAGGTTTAGGGTAAGGGTAAGGTTTTGGGTTAGGGTTAGGTTTTGGGTTAGGGTAAGGGTAAGGGTTAGTGTTAGGGTTAGGGTTAGGGTTAGGGTTAGTGTTTAGGGTTATGGTTAGGGTTAGGGGTTAAGGTTAGTTTTAAGGTAAGGCTTAGGGTCAGTGTTATGGTTAGGGTAGGGTAAGGGTTAGGGTTAGTTTTGGGGTTAGGGTAAGGGTTAGGGTTAGGGTTAGGTTTAGGTTAAGGTTAAGTGTTAGGGTTAGGGTTATGTTTAGGGTAAGGGTAAGGGTTAGGGTTAGGTTTAGGGTTAGGGTTAGGTTTCAGGTAAGGGTAAGGGTTAGGGTTAGGGTTAGGGTTAATTTGAGGTTAGGGTTAGTGTATTGTTTAGTGTTAGGGTTAGGGTAAGGGTTAAGGATAGGGTTAGCCTTAGGGTTAGAGTTAGGGTTAAGGTTAGGGTAAGAGTAAGGTTTAGGGTTAGTGTTAGGGTAAGGGTTAGGTTAAGGGTAAGGGTTGGGGTTAGGGTTAGGGTTAGGTTTAGGGTTAGGATTAGGATTAGGGTTAGGGTAAGGGTTAGGGTTAAAGTTAGGGTTAGGTTTAGGTTTAGGGTTAGGGTTAGGGTTAGGGTAAGTGTAAGGGTTAGAGTTAGGATTAGGGTTAGGGTTAGGGTAAGGGTTAGGTTTAGGGTTAGGGTTAGGGTAAGGGTTAGGGTAAGGGTTAGGATTAGGGTTAGGGTAAGGTTAAGGGTTAGGTTTAAGGTTAGTTTTAGTGTAAGGGTAAGGGTTAGTGTTAGGGTTAGGGTTAGGGTAAAGGTTAGGTGTTAAACTTAGGGTTAGGGTAAGGGTTAGGGTTAGTGTTAGGGTTAGGGTTATTGTAAGGATTAGTGTTAGGGTTAGGGTTAGATTAAGGGTAAGAGTTAAGGTTAGGGTTAGGGTTAGGGTTAGGGTAAGGTTTAGTGTTTGGTTTAGGGTAAGGGTAAGGGTTAGTGTTAGGGTTCGGGTTAGGTTTAGTGTTGGGGTTAAGGTTAGGGTTAGGGTAAGGGTTAGGGTTAGGGTTAGGGTTAGGTTTAGGGTTAGGGTAAGGGTCTGTGTTAGGGTTAGGATTAGGGTTAGGTTTAGGGTTTGGGTAGGGTAAGAGTAAGGGTTAGGGTTAGGGTTAGGGTTAGGTTTAGTTTTGGGGTTAACGTTAGGGTTAGGGTAAGGGTTAGGGTTAGGGTAAGGGTAAGGATTAGGGTTAGGGTTAGGTTTAGGTTTGGGGTTAGTGTTAGGTTTAGGGTTAGGGTAAGGGTTAGGGTAAGGGTTAGGTTAGGGTAAGGGTAAGGATTAGCGTTAGGGTTAGGGTGAGGGTTAAGGTTAGGGTTAGGGTTGGTGTTAGGGTTAGGGTTAGGGTTAGGTTTAAGGTTAGGTTTAGGGTAAGGGGTAGGGTTAGGGTTAGGGTTAATGTTAGGGTTAGGGTTAGGGTTAGGTTTAGGCTTAGGGTTAGGTTAAGGGTAAGGGTTAGGGTTAGGGTAAGGATCAGGGTTAGTGTTAGGGTTAGGGTAAGGGTTAGGGTTAGGGTTAGGGTTAGCATTAAGGTTAGTGTTAGTGTTAGGGTAAGGTTAAGGGTTAGGGTTAGGGTTAGGGGTAGGGCTAATGTTAGGGTTAGGATTAGGGTAAGTGTAAGGGTTAGGTTAGGGTTAGGATTAGGGTTAGGGTAAGGGTTAGGGTTAAGTTTAGGGTTAGGTTTAGGGTTAGGGTTAGGGTTAGGGTTAGGGTAAGAGTAAGGGTTAGTGTTAAGGTTAGGGTTAGGGTTAGGGTTAGGGTTACGATAAGGGTAAGGGTTGGGGTTAGATTCAGGGTTAGGGTTAGGGTAAGGGTAAGGGTTAGGTTTAGGGTTAAGCTTAGGTTTAGGGTTAGGGTAAGGGTTAGGGTTAAGGTTAGGTTTAGGTTTAGGGGTAGTGTTAAGGTTAGGGTTAGGGTTAGGGTAAGGGTAAGGGTTATGGTTAGGGGTAGGGTTAGTGTTAGGGTTAGGGTAAGGGTTAGGGGTACGGTTAGGGTTAGGGTTAGTGTAAGGGTTAGGGTTAGGGTTAGGGATAGGTTTAGGGATAGGTTTACGGTATGGTTTAGGGTTAAGGGTTAGGGTTAGTGTTAGGGGTAGGTTAAGGGTTAGGGTTAGGCTTAGGGTTAGGAATATTATTAGGATAAGGGTTATGGTTAGGATTACGGTCAGGGTAAGGGTTATGCGTAGGGTTAGGTTTAGGGTTAGGGAAAGGGTTAGGGTTAGGGTTATTGTTAGGTTTAGGGTTAGGGTTAGGGTTAGAGTTAGGGTTAGGGTAAGGGTTAGGGTTAGGGTTAAGGTTAGGGTTAGGTTTAGGTTTAGGGGTAGGGTTAGGGTTAGGGTAAGGGTAAGGTTTAGGGTTAGGATTGGGGTTAGAGTTAGGGTAAGGGTTAGGCTTATGGTTAGGGTAAGGATAAGGGTTAGTGTTAAGGTTAGGGTTAGGGTAAGGGTTAGGGTTAGGTTTAGGGTTAGGTTTAGGGTTAGGGTTAGGGATAGGGTTATGGTTAGGGTTAGGATAAGAGTAAGGGTTAGTGTTAAGGTTAGGGTTAGGGTTAGGGTTAGGGTTACGATAAGGGTAAAGGTTGGGTTTAGGTTTAGGGTTAGGGTTAGGGTAAGGGTAAGGGTTAGGTTTAGGGTTAAGCTTAGGTTTAGTGTTAGGGTTAGGGTTAGGGAAAGGATAAGCTTAGGGTTAAGATTAGGTTTTGGGATAGGGGTAGTGTTAAGGTTAGGGTTAGGGTTAGGGTAAGGGTAAGGTTTATGGTTACGATTAGGGTTAGGGTTAGGGTAAGGGTTAGGGTTAGGGTTAGTGTTAGGGTTAGGGTAAGGGTTAGGGTTTGGGTTAGGGTTAGGGTAAGGGTTATTGTTAGGGTTAGGGATAGGGTTAGGGTATGGGTTAGGGTTAGTGTTAGGGTTTAGGTTAAGGGTTAGGGTTAGGCTTAGGTTTATGGATATTATTAGGATAAGAGTTAGGGTTAGGATTAGGGTTAGGGTAAGGGTTAGTGTTAGGATTAGGTTTAGGGTTAGGGAAAGGGTTAGGGTTAGTGTTATTTATAGGTTTAGGGTTAGGGTTAGGTTTAGGGTAAGGGTAATTGTTAGGGTTAGGGTAACGGTAAGGGTTAGGGTTAGGTTTAGGGTTAGGGTTAGGTTTAGGGTTAGGTTTAGGGTAAGGGTAAGGGTTAGGGTTAGGGTTAAGTTTGAGGTTAGGGTTAGTGTAAGGTTTAGGATTAGGGTTAGTGTAAGGGTTAAGGTTAGGGTTAGGGTTAGAGTTAGGTTTAGGTTTAGGGTAAGGGGTAGGGTTAGTGTTAGTGTTAGGGTTAGTGTAATGGTTAGGGGTTTGGGTTAGGGTTAGTGTAAGGGATAGGGTTTGGGTTGGTTTTAGGATAAGCGTTGGCGTTAGGGTTACGGATAGGGATAGGGTAAGGGTTAGAGTTAGGGTTAGGTTTAGTGTTGGGGTTAAGATTAGGGTTGGGGTAAGGGTTAAGGTTAGGGTTAGGTTTAGGATTACAGTTAGGGTTAGGGTTAGGGTTAGGGTAATGTTATGTGTTAAGTTTAGGGTTAGGGTAAGTGTTAGGTTTAGCATTAGGGAAAGGTTAAGGGTTAGGGTAATGGTTAGGGTTAAGGTATGGGTAAGGATTAGGGTTAGGATTAGGGTTAGGTTTAGGGTAAGGGTTAGGGTTAGGTTTAGGGTACGAGTAAGGTTTAGGGGTAGGGATAGGGTTAGGGTTAAGGTAAGGGTAAGGGTTAGGTTTAGGTTTAGGGTAAGGTAAGGGTTAGGGATAGGATTAGGGTTAGGGTAAGGGTTAGGGTTAGGATTAGCGTTAGGGTTAGGTAAAGGGTAAGGGTTAGGGTTAGGGTTAGGGTTAGTGTTAGGGTTAGGGTTATTGTAAGGGTTAGTGTTAGGGTTAGGGTTAGGTTAAGGGTAAGAGTTAGGGTTAGGGTTAGGGTAAGGTTTAGTGTTTGGTTTAGGGTAAGGGTAAGGGTTAGATTTAGGGTTAGGGTTAGTTTTAGTGTTGGGGTTAAGGTGAGGTTTAGGGTAAGGGTTAGGGTTAGGGTTAGCGTTAGGGTTAGGTTTAGGGTTAGGGTTAGGGTTACGGTTAGTTTTAGGGTTAAGGTTAGGGTAAGGGTAAGGGTTAGGGTTAGGTTTAGGGTTAGATTTAGTGTTGTGGTTAAGTTTAGGGTAAGGGTTAGTGTTAGGGTTAGGTTTAGGGTAAGGGTAAGGTTTTGGGTTAGGGTTAGGTTTAGGGTTAGGGTAAGGGTAAGGGTAAGGGTTATTGTTAGGTTTAGCGTTAGGTTTAGGGTTAGAGTAATGGTAAGAGTTAGGGTTAGGGTTAGGGTTAGGGTTAGGGTTATGGTAAGGGTTAGTGTTAGGGTTAGGGTTAGGTTAAGGGTAAGAGTTAGGGTTAGGGTTAGGGTTAGGGTAAGGTTTAGTGTTTGGTTTAGGGTAAGGGTAAGGGTTAGGGTTAGGGTTAGGTTTAGTGTTGGGGTTAAGATTAGGGTTAGGGTAAGGGTTAGGGTTAGGGTTAGGTTTAGGTTTAGGGTTAGGGTTAGGTTTAGTGTTGGTGTTAACGTTAGGGTTAGGGTTAGGTTAGGGTTAGGGTTAGGGTTAGGGTAAGGGTATGCGTTAGGGTTAGGATTAGGGTTAGGTTTAGGGTTTGGATAGGGTAAGGGTAAGGGTTAGGGTTAGGGTTAGGGTTAGGTTTATTGTTGGGGTTAACGTTATGGTTAGGGTGAGGGTTAGGGTTAGTGTAAGGGTTAGGATTAGGGTTAGGGTTAGGTTTTAGGTTTGGGGTTAGGTTTACATTTATGGTTAGGGTAAGGGTAAGGGTTAGGGTTCGGTTAGGGTAAGGGTAAGGGTTAGGGTTAGGGTTAGGGTGAGGGTTAAGGTTAGGGTTAGGGTTAGTGTTAGGGTTAGGGTTAGGTTTGAGGTTAGGTTTAGGGTAAGGGGTAGGGTTAGGTTTTTGGTTAGGGTTAGGGTTAAGGTTAGGGTTAGGGTTAGGGTTAGGTTTAGGCTTAGGGTTAGGTTAAGGGTAAGGTTTAGTGTTACAGTTAGGGTTAGGGTTAGGGAAAGGGTAAGGGTTAGGTTTAGGGTAAGGATCAGAGTTAGTGTTAGTGTTAGGGTAAGGGTTAGGGTTAGGGTTAGGGTTAGCATTAAGGTTAGTGTTAGGGTTAGGGTAAGGGTAAGGGTTAGGGTTAGGGTTATGGGTAGGGTTAAGGTTAGGGTTAGGAGTAGGGTAAGTGTAAGGGTTAGGTTAGGGTTAGGATTAGGGTTAGGGTAAGGGTTAGGGTTAGGTTTAGGGTTAGGTTTAGGGTTATGGTTAGGGATAGGGTTAGGGATAGGGTTAGGATAAGAGTAAGGGTTAGTGTTAAGGTTAGGGTTAGGGTTAGGGTTAGGGTTACGATAAGGGTAAGGGTTGGGGTTAGGTTTAGAGTTAAGGTTAGGGTAAGGGTAAGGCTTAGGTTTAGGGTTAAGCTTAGGTTTAGGGTTAGGGTTAGGGTAGGGTTAGGGAAAGGATAAGGGTTAGGGTTAAGCTTAGGTTTAGGGTTAGGGTTAGGGTTAGGGAAAGGATAAGCTTAGAGTTAAGATTAGGTTTAGGGATAGGGGTAGTGTTGAGGTTAGGGTTAGGGTTAGGGTAAGGGTAAGGGTTAGGGTTTGGGTTAGGGTTAGGGTAAGGGTTATTGTTAGGGTTAGGGATAGGGTTAGGGTATGGGTTAGGGTTAAGGGTTAGGGTTAGTGTTAGGGTTTAGGTTAAGGGTTAGGGTTAGGCTTAGGGTTATGGATATTATTAGGATAAGGGTTAGGGTTAGGATTAGGATTAGGGTAAGGTTTAGGAGTAGGATTAGGTTTAGGGTTAGGGAAAGGGTTACGGTTAGGGTTATTTATAGGTTTAGGGTTAGGGTTAGGTTTAGGGTAAGGGTAATTGTTAGGGTTAGGGTAACGCTAAGGGTTAGGGTTAGGTTTAGGGTTAGGGTTAGGTTTAGGGTTAGGTTTAGGGTAAGGGTAAGGGTTAGGGTTAGGTTTAAGTTTGAGGTTAGGGTTAGTGTAAGGTTTAGGATTAGGGTTAGTGTAAGGGTTAAGGTTAGTGTTAGGGTTAGAGTTAGGTTTAGGTTTAGGGTAAGGGTTAGGGTTAGTGTTAGTGTTAGGGTTAGTGTAATGGTTAGGGGTTTGGGTTAGGGTTAGGGTAAGGGTTAGGGTTTGGGTTGATTTTAGGATAAGCGTTGGCGTTAGGGTTAGGGATAGGGATAGGGTAAGGGTTAGAGTTAGGGTTAGGTTTAGTGTTGGGGTTAAGATTAGGGTTGGGGTAAGGGTTAAGGTTAGGGTTAGGTTTAGGATTACAGTTAGGGTTAGGGTTAGGGTTAGGGTAATGCTATGTGTTAAGTTTAGAGTTAGGGTAAGTGTTCGGTTTAGCATTAGGGTAAGGTTAAGGGTTAGGGTAATGGTTAGGGTTAAGGTATGGGTAAGGATTAGGGTTAGGGTTAGGGTTAGGTTTAGGGTAAGGGTTAGGGTTAGGTTTAGGGTACGAGTAAGGTTTAGGGGTAGGGATAGGGTTAGGGTTAAGGTAAGGGTAAGGGTTAGGTTTAGAGTTAGGTTTAGGTTTAGGGTAAGGTAAGGGTTAGGGATAGGATTAGGGTTAGGGTAAGGGTTAGGGTTAGGGTTAGGGTTAGTGTTAGGGTTAGGGTAAGGGTTAGGGTTAGGGTTAGGGTTAGGTTTAGGGTACGGGTTAGGGTTAGGGATAGGTTTAGGGTATGGGTTAGGGTTAAGGGTTAGGGTTAGTGTTAGGGTTAGGTTAAGGGTTAGGCTTAGGCGTAGGGTTAGGGATATTATTAGGATAAGGGTTAGGGTTAGGATTAGGGTTAGGGTAAGGGTTAGGAGTAGGGTTAGGGTTAGGGTTCGGGAAAGGTTTAGGGTTAGGGTTATTGTTATGTTTAGGGTTAGGGTTAGGTTTAGGGTAAGGGTTAGGGTTAGGGTTAAGGTTAGGGTTAGGTTTAGGTTTAGGAGTAGGGTTAGGGTTAGGGTAAGGGTAAGGTTTAGGGTTAGGATTGGGGTTAGAGTTAGGGTAAGGATTAGGGTTAGGGTTAGGGTTACGGTTAGTTTTAGGGTTACGGTGATGGTAAGGGTAAGGGTTAGGATTAGGTTTAGGGTTAGATTTAGTGTTGTGGTTAAGGTTAGGGTTAGGGTAAGGGTTAGAGTTAGGGTTAGGTTTAGGGTAAGGGTAAGGTTTTGAGTTAGGGTTAGGTTTAGGGTTAGATTTAGTGTTGTGGTTAAGGTTAGGGTTAGGGTAAGGGTAAGGGTTAGGGTTAGGTTTAGAGTTAGGGTTAGGTTTAGGGTAAGTGTAAGGGTTAGGTTAGGGTTAGGATTAGGGTTAGGGTAAGGGTAAGGGTTAGTGTTAAGGTTAGGGTTAGGGTTAGGGTTAGGGTTAGGGTTACGATAAGGGTAAGGGTTGGGGTTAGGTTTAGGGTTAGGGTTAGGGTAAGGGTAAGGGTTAGGTTTAGGGTTAAGCTTAGGTTTAGGTTTAGGGTTAGGGTTAGGGTTAGGGAAAGGATAAGGGTTAGGGTTAAGTTTAGGTTTAGGTTTAGGGGTAGTGTTAAGGTTAGGGTTAGGGTTAGGGTAAGGGTAAGGGTTATGGTTACGATTAGGTTTAGGGTTAGGGTAAGGGTTAGGGTTAGGGTTAGTGTTAGTGTTAGGGTAAGGGTTAGGGTTAGGGTTAGGGTTAGGTTTAGGGTACGGGTTAGGGTTAGGGTTAGGGATAGGTTTAGGGTATGGGTTAGGGTTAAGGTTACGGTTAGTGTTAGGGTTAGGTTAAGGGTTAGGCTTAGGCGTAGGGTTAGGGATATTATTAGGATAAGGGTTGGGTTAGGATTAGGGTTAGGGTAAGGGTTAGGAGTAGGGTTAGGGTTAGGGTTAGGGAAAGGTTTAGGGTTAGGGTTATTGTTAGGTTTAGGGTTAGGGTTAGGGTAAGGGTAAGGTTTAGGGTTAGGATTGGGGTTAGAGTTAGGGTAAGGGTTAGGGTTAGGGTTAGGGTTACGGTTAGTTTTAGGGTTACGGTGAGGGTAAGGGTAAGGGTTAGGGTTAGGTTTAGGGTTAGATTTAGTGTTGTGGTTAAGGTTAGGGTTAGGGTAAGGGTTAGAGTTAGGGTTAGGTTTAGGGTAAGGGTAACGTTTTGAGTTAGGGTTAGGTTTAGGGTTAGATTTAGTGTTGTGGTTAAGGTTAGGGTTAGGGTAAGGGTAAGGGTTAGGGTTAGGGTTAGGGTTAGGGTTAAGTTTGAGGTTAGGGTTAGTGAAAGGTTTGTTTTAGGTTTAGGGTAAGGGTTAAGTTTAGGGTTAGCCTTAGGGTTAGAGTTAGGGTTAGGGTTAGGGTAAGGGTAAGGGTTAGGGTTAGTATTAGGCTTAGGGTTAGGGTAAGGGTTAGGGGTTAGGGTTAGGGTTAGGGTTAGGGTAAGGGTTAGGTTTAGGGTTGGGGTTAGGGTAAGTGTTGGGGTTAGGGTTAGGGATTGGGTAAGGGTAAGTATTAGGGTTAGGGTTATGTATAGGTTTGGGGTTAAGTTTAGGGTTAGGGTTAGGGTAAGGGTTAGGATTAGGGTTAGGGTTAGGTTTAGGGTTGGGGTTAAGATTAGGGTTAGGGTTAGGGTAAGGGTAAGTTTTAGGGTTAGGGTTTGGGTGAGGGTAAGTGTTAGGTTTAGGGTTAGGTCTAGGGTTAGGTTTAGGTTTAGGGTAAGGGTACGGGTTAGGGTTACGGTTAGGTTTTGGTGTTAGGGTTAAGGTTAGGGGTAAGTTTAGTTTTAGGGTTAGGGTTAAGGTTACGGTTAGGGTTTGGGTTAGGGTTAGGCTAAGGGTTAGGATTAGGGTTAGGGTTAGGTTTAGGGTTGGGGTTAAGATTAGGGTTAGGGTTACGGTAAGGGTAAGGGTTAGGGTTAGGGTTAGGGTGAAGGTAAGTGTTAGGGTTAGGGGTAGGGTTAGGGTTAGGGTTATGGTAAGGGTAAGGGTTAGGGTTAGTGTTAGTGTTAGGGAAAGGGTAAGGGTTAGCTTTAGGGTAAGGATTGGTTTTACGGTGTGGGTTAGGGTAAGGGTTAGGGTTACGGTTAGGGTTACGGTTAGGGTTAGGCGTTAGGGTTAGTGTTAGGTTTAGTGTTAGGTTTAGGGTAAGGATAAGAGTTAGGTTTAGCGTTAGGGTTAGGGTTAGGGTTAAGGTAAGGGTTAGGGTTAGGGTTAGCGTAAGGTTATGGGTTAGAGTTACGTTTAAGGTTAGGGTAAGTGTTAGGGTTAGGGATGGGGTTAGGGTTTTGGTGAGGGTAAATATTAGGGTTAGGGTTAGGTTTAGGGTTAGATGTTAAGGTTAGGGTTAGGATTAGTGTTAGGTTTAGGGTTAGGGTTAAGGTTAGGGAAAGGTTAAGGTTTAGGGTTATGGTTAGGGTTAGGGTTAGGGTTGGGGTTAGGGTAAGGGCTAGGGTTGGGGTTAGGGTTAGGGTTAAGGGTTAGGGTTAGTGTTAGGTTTAGGCTTAGGGTCAGAATAAGGATAAGAGTTAGGTTTAGGGATAGGGTTAGGTTTCAGGTTAGGTTTAGGGTTAGGTTTAGGGTAAGGGTTAGGCTTAGGGTTAGTGTTATGGTTAAGTTTAGGGTTAGGGTAAGTGTTAGGGTTAGGGTTAAGCTTAGGGTTAGAGTTAAGTTAGGGTAAGGGTTACGGTTAAGGTTAGGGTTAGGGTTAGGGTAAGTGTAAGGGTTAGGGTTAGGTTTAGGGTTATGTTAAAGGTAAGGGTTAGGTTTAGGGTTAGGGTTAGGTTTAGGGTTAGGGTTAGGGTAAGGATAAGGGTTAGGGTTAAGGTTA
>JANJXV010000207.1:122500-155000 GCA_024803745.1 Megascapheus bottae
GTTAAGGTTAGGTTTAGGGTGAGCGTAAAGGTAAGGGTTAGGGTTAGGTTTATTGTTAGGGTTATGGTAAAGGTAAGGGTTAGAATTAGGGTTAGGGTTAGGTTTAGGTTTAGGGTTAGGGTTAGGGTAAGGGTAAAGGCTACGGTTAAGATTAGGGTCAGGGTTAGGGTAATGGTTACGGTTAGGGTTAGGTTTATTGTTAGGGTTATGGTAAGGGTAAGGGTTAGATTTAGGGTTAGGGTTAGGGTTAGGTTTAGGGTTAGGGTTAGGGTTAGGTTTAGGGTAAGGGTAAGGGTTAGGGTTAAGTTTAGTGTTAGGTTAGGTTTAGTTTAGGGTTAGGGTTAGGGTAATGGTTTAGGTTAAGGTTAGGGTTAGGTTTAGGGTTAGGGTTAGGGTAAGATTAAGGGTAAGGTTTAGGGTTAGGGTTAGGGTTAGGGTCAGTTATAGGTTAGGTTTAGGGTTAGGATAAGGGTAAGGGTTAGGATTAGGGTTATGGTTAGGGTAAGGGTTAGGGTTAGGGCTAGGATTAGGGTTATTTTTAGGGTTACGTTTAGGTTTAGGGTTAGGGTTAGGGTTAGGGTAAGGGTATGTGTTAGGATTAGGTTTAGGGTTAGGGTTAGGGTTAGGCTTAGTGTTAGGGTTAGCGTTAGGGTAAGGGTAAGGGTTAGGGTTAGGGTTAGGGTTAAGGTTAGGGTAAGGGTTAGGGTTAGGATTAGGGTTAGGTTTAGGGTTCGGGTTAGGTTTAGGGTTAGCGTAAGTGTAAGGGTTAGGGTTAGGGTTAGAGTTAGGGTAAGGGTTAGGGTTAGGATTAGGGTTCGGCTAGGTGTTAGGGTAAGGATAAGTGTTAGGGTTAGGGTTAGGGTTAGCAAAAGGGTAAGGTTTAGGGTTAGGGGTTAGGTTTAGGGTTAGGGTAAGGGTTAGGGTTAGGGTTGGGGTAAAGGTTAGGGTTAGGGTTAGGGTTAGGGTAAGGGTATACATTAGGGTTAGGGTTAGGGTTAGACTTAGTGTTAGGGTTAGCGCTAGGGTAAGGGTAAGGGTTAGGATAAGGGTTAGGGTTAGGTTTAGGGTTTCGTGTTAGGGTTAAAGTTAGGGTTAGGTTTAGGTTTAGGTTTAGGGTTAGGGTTAGAGTAAGGGTAAGTGTTAGGGTTAGAGTTAGTTTTAGGGTTAGGGTTAGGGTAAGGTTAAGGGTTAGGGATAGGGTTAGCGTTAAAGTTAGGGTTAGGGTTAGGGTTAGGTTTAGGGTTATGGTAAGGTAAGGGTTAGGGTTAGGGTTAGGGTTAGGGAAAGGGTAAGGGTTAGGTTTAGGGTAAGGATTGGGGTTAGGGTTTGGGTTAGGGTAAGGGTTAGGGTTACGGTTAGGTTTAGGGTTACGGTTAGGGTTCGGGTTAGGGGTTAGGGTTAGTTTTAGATTTAGTGTTAGTTTTAGGGTAAGGATAAGAGTTAGGTTCAGGTTAGGGTTAGGGTTTGGGTTAGGGTAAGGGTTAGGGTTAGGGTTAGGGTTAGGGAAAGTGTAAATGTTAGGGTTTTGGGTTAGGGTTAGGGCAAGTGTTAGTGTTAGGGAAAGTGTAAGTGTTAGGGTTAGGGTTAGGGTTACGGTAAGTGGTATGGTAAGGGTTAGGTTTAGGATTAGGGTAAGGGTATGGGTTAGGGTTACGGTTAAGGTTAGGGTAAGTTTTAGGGTTAGGGTTAGGGTTAGGGTTTGGGTGAAGGTAAATATTAGGGTTAGGGTTAGGGTTAGGGTTAGGGGTTAGGATTAGGGTTAGGATTAGGGTTAGGTTTACGGTTATGGTTAGGGTTAGGGAAAGGTTAAGGGTTATGGTTATGGTTAGGGTTAGGGTAAGGTTGGGGGTAGGGTTAAGGGTTAGGGTTAGTGTTAGGTTTAGGTTAGGGTTAGGGTAAGGGTTAGGGTTAGGGTAAGGGTGACGGTTAAGGTTAGGTTTAGGGTTAGGGTTAGGGTTATGGTAAGTGAAAGGGTTAGGGTTAGGTTTAGGGTTATGGTAAGGGTAAGGGTTAGGTTTAGGGTTAGGTTTTGGTTTAGGGTTAGAGTAAGGATAAGGGTTCGGGTTAAGGTTAGGTTTAGGGTTAGGGTTAGGTTTTGGTTTAGGGTTAGAGTAAGGATAAGGGTTCGGGTTAAGGTTAGGTTTAGGGTTAGGGTTAGGTTTATTGTTAGGGTTATGGTAAGGGTAAGGTTTAGAGTTAGGGTTAGGGTTAGGGTTATTTTTAGGGTTAGGGTTAGGGATAGGTTTAGGGTAAGGGTAAGGGTTAGGGTTAAGTTTAGGGTTAAGGTTAGGTTTAGGTTTAGGGTTAGGGTTAGGGTGAGGGTAAGGGCTAGGTTTAGGATTAGGGTTAGGGTTATGGTAATGGTTAGGGTTAAGGCTAGGGTTACGTTTAGGGTTAGGGTTAGGGTAAGATTAAGGGAAAGGGTTAGGGTTAGGGTTAGGGTTAGGGTCAGTTTTAGGGTTGGGTTTTAAGGTTAGGTTTAGGGTTAGGGTAAGGGTAAGGGTTAGGATTAGGGTTATTTTTAGGATTACGGTTAGGATTAGAGTTAGGGTAAGGGTTAGGGTTAGGGTTAGGGTTAGGGTAAGGGTATGTGTTAGGGTTAGGGTTAGGGTTAGGCTTAGTGTTAGGGTTAGCGTTAGGGTAAGGGTAAGGGTTAGGGTTAGGGTTAGGGTTAAGGTTAGGGTATGGGTTAGGGTTAGGATTAGGGTTAGGTTTAGGGTAAGGTTTAGGGTTAGATTTAGGGTAATTGTAAGGTTTAGGGTTAGGGTTAGGGTTTGGGTTAGGGTAAGGGTAAGAGTAAGGGTTAGGGTTAGAGTTAGGTTTAGGGTTAGGTTTAGGGTTAGGGTAAGTGTAAGGGTTAGGTTTAGGGTTAGAGTTAGGGTAAGGGTTAGGGTTAGGATTAGGGTTAGGCTAGGTGTTAGGGTAAGGATAAGTGTTAGGATTAGTGTTAGGGTTAGGATAAAGGTAAGGGTTAGGGTTAGGGTTAGGATTAGTGTAAGGGTTAAGGTTAGGGTTAATGTTAGGGTTAGTGTTAGGTTTAGGGTTAGGGTTAGGGTTAGGGGAAGGGTTAGGGTTAGGTTAAGGGTTAAGGTTAGGGTTAGTGTTAGGTTTAGGATTACGTTAAGGGTAAGGCTTAGGGTTAGGGTTAGGGTTAGGGTAAGGGTTAGAGTTAGGGGTTAGGTTTAGGTTTAGGGTAAGTGTTAGTGTTAGGGTTAGGGTTATGGTAAAGTTCAGGGTTAGGATTAGGTTTAGGGATAGGTTAAGAATAAGGGTTAGGGTTAGGGTTAGGGTTAGGGTAAGAGTTAGGGTTAGGGGTTAGGTTTAGGGATAGGGGAAGGGTTATGTTTATGGTTAGGGTTAGGGAAAAGTTTAGGTTTAGGGTTAGGTTAAGGGTAAGGGTTAGGGTTAGGGTAAGTGTTAGGGTTAGGGTTAGGGTTAGGGTAAAGGTTAGGGTTAGGTTTAGGGTTAGGGTAAGGGTTATGGTTATGGTTAGGGTTAGTGTTAGGGTAAGGGTAAGCGTATGGTTAGGATAAGGGTTAGGTTTAGGGTTAGGGTTAGGTTTAGGGCAGGGTTAGGTAAATGTAAGGGATAGGGTTAGGGACAAGGTTAGGGTTAGGGTTAGGTTTATGGTTATGGTTAGGGTAAGGGTAAGGGTAAGGGTTAGGGTTAGCTTTTGGTTTAAGATTAAGGTTACGGTTAGGGTTAAGGTAAGGGTAAGGGTTAGTTAGGGTTAGGGTTAGGGTTAC
Source organism: Megascapheus bottae (assembly GCA_024803745.1). Lineage (NCBI taxonomy): Eukaryota > Metazoa > Chordata > Mammalia > Rodentia > Geomyidae > Megascapheus > Megascapheus bottae. The sequence continues at coordinate 126,247 of JANJXV010000207.1, forward strand.
GGTAAGGGTTCGGGTTAGGGTTAGGTTTAGTGTTGGGGTTAAGGTTATGGTTAGGGTAAGGTTTAGGGTTAGGGTTAGGGTTAGGTAGGGTTAGTTTTAGGGTTACAGTTAGGGGTAGAGTTAGTGTTACGGTAAGGGTATGTGTTAAGTTTAGAGTTAGGGTAAGGGTTAGGTTTAGCATTAGGGTAAGGGTAAGGGTTAGGGTAAGGGTTAGGGTTAAGGTAAGGGTAAGGGTTAGGGTTAGGTTTAAAGTTAGGTTTAGGTAAGGGTTAGGGTTAGGTTTAGGGTACGGGTACGGTTTAATGTTATGGTTAGTGTTAGGGTTAAGGGAAGGGTAAGAGTTAGGTTTAGGGTTAGGTTTAGGTATAGGGTAAGTGTAAGGGTTAGGGATAGGTTTAGGGTTAGGGTAAGGTTTAGGGTTAGGGTTAGCATTAGGGTTAGGAAAAGGGTAAGGGTTACGGCAGTGTTAGGGTGAGGGGTTAGGGTTAGGGATAGGGTTAGGGTTTAGGGTTAGGTTTAAGGTTAGGGTAAGGGTTAGGATTGGGGGTTAGTGTTAGTGTTAGGGTTAGGGCTAATTTTAGGGTTAGGTTTAGGATAGGTGTTAGGGTTAGGGTTAGGGTTAGGGTAAGAGTAAGGTTTAGGTTAGGGTTAGGGTTAGGGTACGAGTTATTGTTAGGGTTAGGGTTAGGGTTAGGTTTAGGGTTAGGCTTAGGGTTAGGGTTAGGGAAAGGATAAGGGTTAGGGTTAAGGGTAGGTTTATAGCTAGGTTTAGGGTTAAGGTAATTGTTAGTGTTGGGTAAGGGTAAGGGGTAGGGTTAGGTTTAGGGTAAGGGTTAGGTTAAGGGTAAGGGTTAGGGTTAGGGTTAGGTTTAGGGTTAGGGTTAGGGTTAGGGTTAGGGTAAGGGTAAGGGTTAGAGTTAGGATTAGGGTTAGGTTTATGGTAAGGGTTAGGGTTAGGGTTAGGTTAGGGTAAGGGTTAGGATTAGGGTTAGGGTAAGGTTAAGGGTTAGGTTTACGGTTAGGCTTAATGTAAGGGTAAGGGTTAAGGTTACGTATAGGGTTAGTGTTAGGGTTAGAGTTATGGTAAGGCTTAGTGTTAGGGTAAGGGTTAGGTTAAGGGTAAGTGTTAGGGTTAGGGTTAGGGTAAAGTTTAGTGTTTGGTTTAGGGTAAGAGTAAGGGTTAAGTTTAGGGTTAGGTTTAGGTGTAGTGTTGACATTAAGGTTAGGGTTAGGGGAAGGGTTAGGGTGAGGGTTAGGGTTATGTTTAGGGTTAGGGTTATGGTTATGGTTAGGGTTAGGGTTAGGTTTAGTGTTGGGGTTAACGTTAGGGTTAGGGTAAGGGTATGTGTTACGGTTAGGTTTAGGGTTAGGTTTAGAGTTTGGGTTAGGGTAAGGGTTAGGGTTAGGGTTAGGGTTAGGGTTAGGTTTACTGTTGGGGTTAACGTTATGGTTAGGGTAAGGGTTAGGGTTAGGGTAAGGGCTAGGGTTAGGGTTAGGGTTAGGTTTAGGATTGGGGTTAGGGTTAGGTTTAGGGATAGGGTAAGGGTAAGGGTTAGGGTTAGGGTTAGGTTTAGGGTAAGGGTAAGGGTTAGGGTTAGGGTGAGGGTTAGGGTTAGGGTTAGGGTAAGGTTTGGTTTAGGGTTAGGGTTAGGGTTAGGGTTAGGTTTACTGTTGGGGTTAACGTTATGGTTAGGGTAAGAGTTAGGGTTAGGGTAAGGGTTAGGGTTAGGGTTAGGGTTAGGTTTAGGTTTGGGGTTAGGGTTAGGTTTAGGGATAGGGTAAAGGTAAGGGTTAGGGTTAGGGTTAGGTTTAGGGTAAGGGTAAGGGTTAGGGTTAGGGTTAGGGTGAGGTTTAAGGTTAGGTTTAGGGTTAGGGTAAGGGTTAGGGTTAGGGTTAGGGTTAAGGTTAGGGTTAGGGTTAGGGTTAGTTTTAGGGTTAGGGTTAGGTTTAGGGTTAGGGATAGGTTAAGGGTATGGTTTATTGTTACAGTTAGGGTTAGGGTTAGGGAAAGGGTAAGGGTTATGGTTAGGGTTAGGGTTAGGGTAAGGGTTAGGGTTAGGGTTAGGGTTAGGTTTAGGGTTGGGGTTAGGGTTAGGTTTACTGTTAGGTTTAGGGTTAGCATTAAGGTTAGTGTTAGTGTTAGGGTAAGGGTAAGGGTTAGGGTTAGGGTTCGGTTTAGGGTTAAAGTTAGGGTTAGGATTAGGCTAAGTGTAAGGGTTAGGTTAGGGTTAGGGTTATGGTTAGGGTAAGGGTTAGGTTTAGGGTTATGTTTAGGGTTAGGGTTAGGGTTAGTTTTAGGATAAGGGTAAGGGTTAGTGTTAAGGTTACGGTTAGGGTTAGGGTTAGGGTTATGATATGGGTAAGGGTTAGGGTTAGGTTTAGGGTTAGGTTTAGGATAAGGGTAAGGCTTCGGTTTAGGGTTAAGCTTAGATTTAGGGTTAGGGTTAGGGTTGGGGTTAGGGAAAGGATAAGGGTTAGGGTTAAGGTTAGGTTTAGGTTTAGGGTTAGGGTTAGGGTCAGGAAAAGGATAAGGGTTAGGGTTAAGGTTAGGTTTAGGGCTAGGGTTAGGGTTAGGGTTAAGATTAAGGTTAGGGTAAGGGTTAGGGTTAGTGTTAGGGTTAGGTTAAGGGTTAGGGTTAGGGTTAGGGTTAGGGTTATGGTAAGGGTTAGGGTTAGGGTTAGGGATAGGGTTAGGGTATGGGTTAGGGTTAGGGTTAGGGTTAGTGTTAGGGTAAGGTTAAGGTTAGGGTTAGGGTTAGTGTTAGGGATAGTGTTAGGATAAGGGTTAGGGTTAGGGTTAGGGTTAGGGTAAGCGTTAGGGGTAGTTTTAGGGGTAGGGTTAGGGTTAGGGTAAGGGTTAGGTTTAGGGTTATTGCTAGGTTTAGGTTTAGGGTTAGGGTTAGATTTAGGTTTAGGGTTAGGGTTACGGTTAGGGTAAGGGTTACGGTTAAGGTTAGGTTTTGGGTTAGGGTTAGGGTTAGGGCAAGTTTAAGGGTTAGGGTTAGGTTTAGGGTTATGGTAAGGGTAATGGTTTGTGTAGGGATAGGGTTACGGTTAAGGTTAGGTTTAGGGTTAGGGTTAGGGTTAGGGTAAGTGAAGGGTTAGGGTTAGGTTTAGGGTTATGATAAGGGTAAGGGTTAGGTTTAGGGTTAGTGTTAGGTTCAGGGTTAGGGTTAAGGTAAGGATAAGGGTTAGGGTTCAGGTTAGGGTTAGGGTTAGGGTTAAGGTTAGGTTTAGGGTGAGCGTAAGGGTAAGGGTTAGGGTTAGTTTTATTGTTAGGGTTATGGTAAGGGTAAGGGTTAGAATTAGGGTTAGGGTTAGGTTTACGTTTAGGGTTAGGGTTAGGTTTAGGGTAAAGGTACGGGTTAGCGTTAAGTTTAGGGTTAGGGTTATGTTTAGGTTTAGGGTTAGGGTTAGGGTAAGGGTACGGGCTAGGGTTAGGATTAGGGTTAGGGTTAGGGTAATGGTTAGGGTTAAGGTTAGGGTTAGGTTTAGGGTTAGGGTAAGATTAAGGGTAAGGGTTAGGGTTAGGGTTAGGGTCAGTTTAAGGTTGGGTTTTAAGGTTAGGTTTAGGGTTAGGCTAAGGGTTAGGGTTAGGATTAGGGTTAGGGTTAGGGTAAGGGTTAGGTTTAGGATTAGGGTTATTTTTAGGGTTACGTTTAGGGTTAGTGTTAGGGTAAGGGTATGTGTTAGGGTTAGGTTTAGGGTTAAGGTTAGGGTAAAGGTTAGGGTTAGGATTAGGGTTAGGTTTAGGGTAAGGTTTAGGGTTAGATTTAAGGTAAGTGTAAGATTTAGGGTTAGGGTTAGGGTTTGGGTTAGGGTAAGGGTAAGGGTGAGGCTTAGGGTTAGAGTTAGCGTTAGGGTTACGTTTAGGGTTAGGGTAAGTGTAAGGGTTAGGGTTAGGGTTAGAGTTAATGTAAGGGTTAGGGTTAGGGTTAGGGTTAGGGTAGGTGTTAGGGTAAGGATAAGTGTTAGGGTTAGGTTTAGGGTTAGGATAAGGGTAAGGGTTAGGGTTAGGGTTATTGGTTAGGGTTAGTGTTAGGGTTAGGTTTAGTGTTAGATTTAGGGTTAGGGTTAGGGGAAGGGAAGGGTTATTGTTAGGTTAAGGGTTAGGGTTAGGGTTAGGGTTAGGTTTAGGTTTAGGTTAAGGGTAAGGGTTAGGGTTATGGTTAGGGTTAGGGTAAGGGTTATGGTTAGGGGTTAGGTTTAGGGTTAGTGTAAGGATTAGTGTTAGGTTTAGGGTTAGGGTAAAGTTAGGGTTAGGTTTAGGCTTAGGGTAAGGGTATGTGTTAGGGTTAGGGTTAGGGTTATGGTTAGGCTTAGTGTTAGGTTAGCGTTAGGGTAAGGGTAGGGGTAGTGTAAGGGTTAGGGTTAGGGTTAGAGTTTGGTGTTAGGGTTAAGGTTAGGGGTAGGTTTAGGTTTAGTGTTATTGTTAGAGTAAGGGTAACTGTTAGGGTTAGGGTTTGGTTTAGGGTTAGGGTTAGGGTAAGGTTAAGGTTTAGGGATAGCGTTAGGGTTAAAGTTAGGGTAAGTGTTAGGGTTAGGGTTAGGGTTTGGGTGAGGGTAAATATTAGGGTTAGGGTTAGGGTTAGGGTTAGGCGTTAGGTTTAGGGTTAGGATTATGGTTAGGTTTAGGGTTAGGGTTAGGGTTAGGGTTAGGATTAGGGTTAGGGAAATGTTAAGGGTTAGGGTTATGGTTAGGGTTAGGGTAAGGATTAGGGTTAGAGTTGGGGTTAGGGAAGTGGTAGCGTTGTGGTTAGGGTTAGCGTTAGGGTTAGGGTTAGGGTTACGGTTACGGTTAGGGTTAAGGGTTAGGGTTAGTGTTAGGTTTAGGCTTAGGGTCAGGGTAAGGATAAGAGTTAGGGTTAGGGATAGGGTTAGGGTTCCGGTTAGGTTTAGGGTTAGGGTTAGGGTAAGGGTTAGGGTTAGGGTTAGGGTTAGTGTTATGGTTAAGGTTAGGGTTAGGGTAAGTGTTAGGGTTAGGGTTAGGCTTAGGGTTAGATTTAGGGTAAGGGTAAGGGTTACGGTTAAGGTTAGGTTTAGGTTTAGGGTAAGTGTAAGGGTTAGTGTTAGGTTTAGGGTATTGGTAAGGGTAAGGATAAGGGTTAGGGTTAAGGTTAGGTTAAGGGTTAGGGTTAGGGTTAGGGTTAGGATAGGTGTTCGGCTTAGGGTTAGGGTTAGGGTAAGAGTAAGGTTTAGGTTAGGGATAGGGTTAGGGTATGGGTTATTGTTAGGGTTAGGGTTAGGGTTAGGTTTAGGGTTAGGGAAAGGATAAGGGTTAGGGTTAAGGTTAGGTTTAGAGCTAGGTTTAGGGTTAAGGTGATTGTTAGTGTTGGGTAACGGTAAGGGTTAGGGTTAGGTTTAGGGTAAGGGTTAGGTTAAGGGTAAGGTTAGGGTTAGGTTTAGGGTTAGGGTTAGGGTTAGGGTTAGGGTTAGGGTTAGGGTAAGGGTAAGGGTTAGGGTTAAGTTTAGGGTTATGGTTAGGTTTAGGGTTAGGGTTAGAGTAAGGGTAAGGGTAAGGGTTAGAGTTAGGATTAGGGTTAGGGTTATGGTAAGGGTTAGGGTTAGGTTTAGGGTTAGGGTAAGTTTTAGTGTTTGTTTTAGGGTATGGGTTAGGTTTAGGGTTACGTTTACGTTTAGTGTTGACGTTAAGGTTAGGGTTAGGGTAAGGGTTAGGGTTAGGTTTAGGGTTAGGTTTAGGGTTAGGGTTATGGTTAGGGTTAGGGTTAGGGTTAGGTTTAGTGTTAGGGTTAACGTTGGGGTTATGGTAAGGGTATGTGTTACGGTTAGGTTTAGCTTTAGGTTTAAGGTTTGGGTTAGGGTAAGGGGTAGGTTTAGGGTTAGGGTTAGGGTTAGGTTTAGTGTTGGGGTTTACATTATGGTTAGCGTAAGAGTTAGGGTTAGGGTAAGGGTTAGGGTTAGGGTTAGGGTTAGGTTTAGGGTTGGGGTTAGGGTCAGGGTACGTGTAAGGGTTAGGGTTAGGTTTAGGGTTATTGTAAGGGTAAGGGTTAGGGTTAGGGATAAGGTTACGGTTAAGGTTAGGTTTAGGGTTAGGGTTAGGGTTAGGGTAAGTGTAAGGGTTAGGGTTAGGTTTAGTGTTATGGTAAGGGTAAGGGTTAGGTTTAGGGTTAGGGTTAGGTTTAGGGTTAGGGTTAGGGTAAGTATAAGGGTTAGGGTTAAGTTTAGGGTTAGGGTTAGGATTATGGTGAAGGGTAGGTTTAGGGTGAGCGTAAGGGTAAGGGTTAGGGTTAGGTTTATTGTTCGGGTTATGGTAAGGGTAAGGTTAGAATTAGGGTTAATGTTAGGTTTAGGGTTAGGGTTAGGCTTAGGTTTAGGGTAAGGGTAAGGTTTGGGTAAGGGTACGGGTTCGGTTTAGGGTGAAGCTTAGATTTAGGGTTAGGGTTAGGTTTGGGGTTAGGGAAAAGATAAGGGTTAGGGTTAAGTTTAGGTTTAGGTTTAGGGTTAGGGTTAGGGTTAGGGTTAGGCAAAGGATAAGGGTTAGGGTTAAGGCTAGGTTTAGGGCTAGGGTTAGGGTTAGGGTTAAGGTTAGGGTAAGGGTTAGGGTTAGGGTTAGGGTTAGGGTTAGCGTTAGGGTAAGTTTAAGGGTTAGGGTTAGGGTTAAGGTAAGGGTCAGTGTTAGGTTTAGGGTTAGGTTTAGGTTTAGGGTAAGGGTTAGGGTTAGGTTTGGGGTATGGTTATGGTTTAGGGTTAGGTTTAGGGTTAGGGTTAGGGTAAGGGTAAGGGTTAGGGTTAGGGTTAGGTTTTGGTTTAGGGTTAGAGTTAAGGATAGGGTAAGGGTTAGGTTTAGGTTAGGTTTAGGTTTAGGGTAAGGGTTAGGGTTAGGGTTAAGGTTAGGGTAAGGGTTAGGGTTAGGGTTCGGGTTAGTGTTAGGGTTAGGGTAAGGGTTAGGGTTAGGATTATGGTTAGGGTAAGGGTTAGGGTTAGGGTTAGGGATAGGGTTAGGGTATGGGTTAGGGTTAGGGGTTAGGGTTAGTGTTAGGGTAAGGTTAAGGATAGGGTTAGGGTTAGTGTTAGGGATAGGGTTAGGATAAGGGTTAGGGTTACGGTTAGGGTTAGGGTAAGCGTTAGGGGTAGGGTTAGGGGTAGGGTTAGGGTTAGGGTTAAGTTTAGGGTTAGGTTTAGGTTTAGGATAGGGTTAGGGTTAGGGTAAAGGTAAGGGTTAGTGTTATGTTTAAGGTTAGGGTTAGGGTAAGTGTTAGGGTTAGAGTTAGGCTTAGGGTTATAGTTAGGGTAAGGGTAAGGGTTACGGTTAAGGTTAGGTTTAGGGTTAGTGTTAGGGTTAAGGTAAGTGTTAGGGTGAGGGTTAGGGTTAGGTTTAGGGTAAGGGTTAGGTTTAGGGTTAGGGTTAGCGTAAGTGTTAGGGTGAGGGTTAGGGTTAGGTTTAGGGTAAGGGTTAGGTTTAGGGTTAGGGTTAGCGTAAGTGTTAGGATTAGGGTTAGGGTTAGGGTAAGTGTTACGGTAGGGGTTAGGGTGAGGGTTAGGTTTAGGGTTGGTGTTACGTTTATGGTTAGGGTTAGGGGGAGGGTAAGGTAAAGGGTTACGGTTAGGGTTAGATTTAGTGTTGGGGTTAAGGTTAGGGTTAGTGTAAGGGTTAGGGTTATTGTTAGGGTTAGGTTTAGGGTTAGTTTAGGATTACGGTTACAGTTAGGGTTAGGGTTAGGGTAAGGGTATGTGTTAAGGTTAGGTTTAGGGTTAGGTTTAGGGTTAGGGTTAGCGTTACGGTAAGGGTAGGGGTTAGGGTTAGGGATAGGTTAAGGTAAGTGTCAGGTTTAGGGTTAGGGTTAGGTTTCGGGTAAGAGTTAGGGTTAGGTTTAGGGTAAGGGTAAGGTTTATGGTTAGGGTTAGGGTTAGGGTTAGTGTTAGGGTTAGGGTTAGGGTTAGGTTTAGGGTAAGGGTTAGGTTTAGGGTTAGGGTTAGCGTAAGTGTAAGTGTTAGGATTAGGGTTAGGGTTAGGGTAAGTGTTAGGGTAGGGGTTAGGGTGAGGGTTAGGTTTAGGGTTGGTGTTACGTTTAGGGTTAGGGTTAGGGAGCGGGTAAGGTTAAGGGTTACGGTTAGGGTTAGGTTTAGTGTTGGGGTTAAGGTTAGGGTTAGTGTAAGGGTTAGGGTTATTGTTAGGGTTAGGTTTAGGGGTAGTTTAGGATTACGGTTACAGTTAGGGTTAGGGTTAGGGTAAGGGTATGTGTTAAGGTTAGGTTTAGGGTTAGGTTTAGGGTTAGGGTTAGCGTTACGGTAAGGGTAGGGGTTAGGGTTAGGGATAGGTTAAGGTAAGGGTCAGGGTTAGGGTTAGGGTTAGGTTTAGGGTAAGAGTTAGGGCTAGGTTTAGGGTAAGGGTAAGGTTTAGGGTTAGGGTTAGGGTTAGGGTTAGGTTTAGCGTAAGGGCAAGGGTTAGGGTTAGGGTTAGGGTTAGGGTAAGGTTAAGGGTTAGTTTTAGGGTTAGGGTTAGGGTTAGGGTTAGGGGAATGGTAAGGGTTAGGGTTAGGTTTAGGGTTAGGTTTAGTGTAAGGGTAAGGGTTAAGTTTAGGGTTAGGGTTAAGTTTAGGGTTAGGGTTAGGGTTATGGTAAGGGTAAGGTTAGGGTTAGGGTTAAGGTTAGGGTTGTGGTTAGTGTTAGGGTTATGTTTTAGGTTAGGGTTAGGGTGAGGGTAAGGGTAAAAGTTAGGGTTATGTTTAGGGTTAGGGTTAGGGTAAGGGTTAGGGTTTGGGTTAGGGTTAGGTTTAGGTTTAGGGTTAGGTATAGGGTAAGGGTAAGTGTTAGGGTTAAAGTTTGGTTTATGGTTAGGTTTAGGGTTACGGTTAGGGTTAGGGTAAGGGTAAGGATTAGGTTTAGAATTAGTGTTAGGGTTAGGGTAAGGGTTAGGGTTAGGGTTAGGGTAAGGGTAAGGGTTAGGATTAGGTTTAGGTTTAGGTTTAGTGTTGGGGTTAAGGTTAGGGTTTGGGTAAGGTTTAGGATTAGGGTTAGAGTTAGGTTTAGGGTTAGGTTTAGGGTTACAGTTAGGGTTAGGGTTAGGGTTAGGGTAAGGGTATGTGTTAGGGTTAGGGTTAGGGTTAGTTTTAGGGTTAGCGTTAGGATAAGTGTAAGGGTTAGGGTTAGGGTTAAGGTAAGTGTAAGGGTTAGGGTTAGGGTTAGTTTTAGGGTAAGGTTTAGCGTTAGGTTTAGGGTAAGGGTATGGTTTAGGGTTAGGGTTAGGGTTATGGTAAGGGTAAGGGTTAGGGTTAGGGTTAGGTGTTAGGGTTAGTGTTAGGGTTAGGGTTAGGTTTAGGGTTAGGCTTAGGGTAATGGTAAGGGTTAGGGTTAGGGTTAGTGTTAGGTTTAGGGTTAGGGTTAGGGTAAGGGTAAAGTTAGGTTTAGGGTTAGGGTTAGGGTTAAAGTTAGGGTTAGGGTTAGGGTTAGGGTTAGGATTATGGTTAGGTTTAGGGTTAGGGGTAAGGTAAGGGTAAGGGTTAGGGTTAGGTTTAGGGTTAGCGAAAGGGTAAGGGTTAGGGTTAGGGTTAGGTTTGGGGTAAGGATTAGGTTTACGGTTAGGTTTAGGGTTAGTGTTAGGGTTAGGTTAAGGGTTAGGGTTAGGGTTAGGGTTAGGGTTAGGGTTAGGATAGGTGTTAGGGTTAGGGTTAGGGTTAGAGTAAGGGTAAGGGTTAGGTTAGGGTTAGGGTTACGGTTAGGGTACGGGTTAGGGTTAGGGTTAGGGTTAAGTTTAGGTTTAGGGTTATGGTTATGGTTATGGAAAGGGTAAGGGTTAGGGTTAAGGTTAGGTTTAGAGCTAGGTTTAGGGTTAAGTTGATTGTTAGATTTGGGTAAGGGTAAGGGTTAGGGTTAGGGTTAGGGTAAGGGTTAGGTTAAGGGTAAGGGTTAGGGTAAGGGTTAGGGTTAGGGTTAGGGTTAGGGTAAGAGTTAGGGTTAGGTTTAGGGTAAGGGTAAGATTTAGGGTTAGGGTTAGGGTTAGGGTTAGCGTAAGGGCAAGGGTTAGGGTTAGGGTTAGGGTTAGGGGAAGGGTAAGGTTTAGGGTTAAGGTTAGGGTTATGTTAGGGTAAGGGTAAGGGTTAGGGTTAGGTTTAGGGTTAGGTTTAGTGTAAGGGTAAGGGTTAAGTTTAGGGTTAGGGTTAAGTTTAGGGTTAGGGTTAGGGTTATGGTAAGGGTAAGGTTAGGGTTAGGTTAAGGTTAGGGTTGTGGTTAGGGTTAGGGTTATGTTTAAGGTTAGGGTTAGGGTGAGGGTAAGGGTAAAAGTTAGGGTTATGTTTAGGTTTAGGGTTAGGGTAAGGGTTAGGGTTTGGGTTAGGGTTAGGTTTAGGTTTAGGGTTAGGTATAGGGTAAGGGTAAGTGTTAGGGTTAAAGTTTGGTTCATGGTTAGGTTTAGGGTTAAGGTTAGGGTTAGGGTAAGGTTAAGGATAAGGGTTAGGGTGAAGGTTAGGGTTTGGGTTAGGTTTAAGGTTAAGGTTAGGGTAAGGATGAGGGTAAGGGTAAGGGTTATGTTTAGGTTTTTTGTCAAGGTTATGGTAAGGGTAAGGGTTAGAGTTAGGGTTAGGGTTAGGTTTAGGGTTTGGCTTAGGGTGAGGGTTAGGGTAAGGATAAGGGTTAGGGTTAAGTTTAGGGTTAGGGTTAGGTTTAGGGTTAGGGTTAGTGTTAGGGTTAGGGTTAGGTTTAGGGTTGGGTTTTAAGGTTAGGGTTAGGGTTAGGTTTAGTGTTAGGGTTAGCGTTAGGGTAAGGGTAAGGGTTAGGGTTAGGGTTAGATTTAGGTTTGGTTAGGGTTAGAGTAAGGGTAAAGGTTAGGGTTAGGGTACGGGTAAGGTTTATGTTTAGGGTTAGGGTTAGGTTTAGGTTAAGAGTATGAGTTAGGGTTAGGGTTAGGTTTTGGGTTAGGGTAAAGGTAAGGGTTAGGGTTAGGATTAGGTTTAGGGTAAGGGTTAGGGTTAGGGTTAGGGTAGGGGTTAGGGTAAGGGTAAGGGTTAGGGTTAGGGTAAGGGTTAGGGTTAGTGTTAGTGTTAGGTTTAGGCTAAGGGTAAGGGTTAGGGTTAGGGTTAGGGTAAGGGTTAGAGTAAAGGTAAGGGTTAATGTTAGGGTTAGGGTTAGGTTTAGGGTTAGGGTTAGGGTTAGGGTAATTGTAAGGGTTAGGGTTAAAGTTAGGGTTAGTTTTAGAGTTAGGGTAAGAGTAAGGGTTAGTGTTAGGTTTAGGGTTAGGGTTAGGGTAAGGGTAAGGGTTAAGTTTATGGTTAGGTTTAGGTTTAGGGTTAGGGTTAGGGTAAGGGTCAGGGTAAGGATAAGGGTTAGAGTTAAGGTTAGGCTTAGGGTTAGGTTTAGGGTAAGGGTGTGTGTTAGGGTTAGGGTTAGGGTTAGGGTTAGCGTTAGCATAAGGGTAAGTATTAGGGTTAGGGTTAGGGTTAAAGTAAGAGTAAGGGCAAGGGTTAGGTTTAGGTTTAGGTTTACGGTAAGGGTTTGCGTTATGTTTAGGGTAAGGGTAAGGTTTAGGGTTAGGGTTAGGGTTAGGGTTAGTGTTAGGGTAAGGGTAAGGGTAAGAGTTAGGATTAGGTTTAGGGTTAGGTTTTGGGTTAGGTTAAGGATAAAGTTTAGGGTATAGTTTATGGTTAGGGTTAGGTTTAGTGTAAGGGTTAGGGTAAGGGTAAGGGTAACGATTAGGGTTAGGATTAGTGTTAGGGTTAGGGTAAGGGTTAGGGTTATGTTTAGGGTTAGGGTTAGGTTTAGGTTTAGGTTAGTGTAAGGGTAAGGGTTAGGGTTAGGGTTAGGGTAAGGGTTAGGGTTAGGGTTAGGGTAAGAGTTAGGGTTAGGGTTAGTGTTAGGGTGAGGGTTAGGGTTAGGTTTAGGGTAAGGGTTAGGTTTAGGGTTAGGGTTAGCGTAAGTGTTAGGATTAGGGTTAGGGTTAGGGTAGGGGTTAGGGTGAGGGTTAGGTTTAGGGTTGGTGTTACGTTTAGGGTTAGGGTTAGGGGGAGGGTAAGGTTAAGGGTTACGGTTAGGGTTAGGTTTAGTGTTGGGGTTAAGGTTAGGGTTAGTGTAAGGGTTTGGGTTATTGTTAGGGTTAGGTTTAGGGTTAGTTTAGGATTACGGTTACAGTTAGGGTTAGGGTTAGGGTAAGGGTATGTGTTAAGGTTAGGTTTAGGGTTAGGTTTAGGGTTAGGGTTAGCGTTACGGTAAGGGTAGGGGTTAGGGTTAGGGATAGGTTAAGGTAAGGGTCAGGTTTAGGGTTAGGGTTAGGTTTAGGGTAAGAGTTAGGGTTAGGTTTAGGGTAAGGGTAAGGTTTAGGGTTAGGGTTAGGGTTAGGGTTAGTGTTAGGGTTAGGGTTAGGGTTAGGGTAAGGGTTAGGTTTAGGGTTAGGGTTATCGTAAGTGTAAGTGTTAGGATTAGGGTTAGGGTTAGGGTAAGTGTTAGGGTAGGGGTTAGGGTGAGGGTTAGGTTTAGGGTTGGTGTTACGTTTAGGGTTAGGGTTAGGGGGCGGGTAAGGTTAAGGGTTACGGTTAGGGTTAGGTTTAGTGTTGGGGTTAAGGTTAGGGTTAGTGTAAGGGTTAGGGTTATTGTTAGGGTTAGGTTTAGGGTTAGTTTAGGATTACGGTTACAGTTAGGGTTAGGGTTAGGGTAAGGGTATGTGTTAAGGTTAGGTTTAGGGTTAGGTTTAGGGTTAGGGTTAGCGTTACGGTAAGGGTAGGGGTTAGGGTTAGGGATAGGTTAAGGTAAGGGTCAGGGTTAGGGTTAGGGTTAGGTTTAGGGTAAGGGTAAGGTTTAGGGTTAGGGTTAGGGTTAGGGTTAGGGTTAGGTTTAGCGTAAGGGCAAGGGTTAAGGTTAGGGTTAGGGTTAGGGTAAGGTTAAGGGTTAGTTTTAGGGTTAGGGTTAGGGTTAGGGAAAGGGTAAGGGTTAGGGTTAAGGTTAGGTTTAGAGCTAGGTTTAGGGTTAAGTTGATTGTTAGATTTGGGTAAGGGTAAGGGTTAGGGTTAGGTTTAGGGTAAGGGTTAGGTTAAGGGTAAGGGTTAGGGTAAGGGTTAGGGTCAGGTTTATGGTTAGGGTTAGGGTTAGGGTAAGAGTGAGGTTTAGGGTTAAGGTTAGGGTTAGGGTTAGGTTTAGGGTTAGGATTAGGGTTAGGTTAAGGGTAAGGGTTAGAGTTAGGATTAGGGTTAGGGTTATGGTAAGGGTTAGGATTAGGTTTAGGGTCAGGGTTAGGGTTAGGGTAAGGGTTAGGATTAGGGTTAGGGTAAGGTTAAGGGTTAGGGTTACGGTTAGGGTTAGTGTAAGGGTAAGGGTTAGGGTTAGGGTTAGGGTAAGTGTTAGGTGATAGGGTTAGGCTTAGGGTAAGGGTTGGGTTAGTGGTAGGGTTAGAGTTATGTTAGAGGTTAGTGTTAGGGTAAGGGTTAGGTTAAGGGTAAGTGTTAGTGTTACGGTTAGGGTTAGCGTAACGTTTAGTGTTTGGTTTAGGGTAAGTGTAAGGGTTAGGGTTAGGGTTATTTTTAGGTTTAGTGTTGTGGTAAACGTTAGGGCCAGGGTAAGGGTATGTGTTACGGTTAGGTTTAAGGTTAGGTTTAGGTTTTGGGTTACGGTAAGGTTTAGGGTTAGGGTAAGGGTTAGCGTTAGGGTTAGGGTTAGGTTTAGTGTTGGGGTTAACGTTAGGGCTAGGGTTAGGGTATGTGTTACGGTTAGGTTTAGGGTTAGGTTTAGGGTTTGGGTTAGGGTATGGTTTAGGGTTAGGGTTAGGGTTAGGTTTAAGGTTAAGGTTAGGGTAAGGGTTAGGGTTAGGTTTAGGGTTATGGTTAGGGTTAAGATTAGGGTTAGGGTTATGGTTAGGGTTACGTTTAGGGTTAGGGATAGGTTAAGGGTAAGGTTTAGTGTTACAGTTAGGGTTAGGGTTAGGGAAAGTGTAAGGGTTAGGGGTAGGGTTAGGGTTAGGGTAAGGATTAGGGTTAGTGTTAGTGTTAGGATAAGGGTTAGAGTTAGGGTTAGGGTTAGCATTAAGGTTAGTGTTTGTGTTAGGGTAAGGGTAAGGGTTAGGGTTAGGGTTAGGGTTAGGTTTAGGGTTAAGGTTAGGGTTAGGATTAGGGTAAGTGTAAGGGTTAGGTTAGTGTTACGGTTAGGGTTAGGGTAAGGGTCAGGGTTACGTTTAGGCTTATGTTTAGAGTTAGGGTTAAGGTTTGGGTTAGGGTAAGGGTAAGGGTTTGTGTTAAGGTTAGGGTTAGGGTTAGGGTTAGGGTTACGATAAGGGTAAGGGTTAGGGTTAGGTTTAGTTTTAGGGTTAGGGTAAGGGTAAGGGTTAGGTTTAGGGTTATGCTTAGGTTTAGGGTTAGGGTTAGGGTTAGGGTTAAGGAAAGGATAAGGGTTAGGGTTAACGTTAGGTTTAGGTTTAGGGTTAGGTTTAGGGTTAGGGTTAAGGTTAGGGTAAGGGTAAGGGTTAGGGTTAGGGTTAGGGTTAGTGTTAGGGTTAGGGTAAGGGTTAGGGTTAGGGTTAGGGTTAGGGTAAGGTTTAGGGTTAGGTTTAGGGATAGGGTTAGGGTATGGGTTGGGGTTAGGTGTTAGGGTTAGTGTTAGGGTAAGTTTAAGGGTGAGGGTTAGGGTTAGGGTTAGGGATAGTGTTAGGATAAGGGTTAGTGTTAGGGTTAGGGTTAGGGTAAGGGTTAGGGGTAGGGTCAGGGTTAGGGATAGTGTTAGGATAAGGGTTAGTGTTAGGGTTATTGTTAGGGTAAGGGTTAGGGGTAGGGTCAGGGTTAGGGTTAGGGTTAGGGTAAGGTTAGGGTTAGGGTTATTGTTAGGTTTAGGGTTAGGGTTAGGTTTAGGGAAAGGGTTATGGTTAGGGTTAAGGTTAGGGTTAGTTTAGGTTTAGGGTTAGGGTTAGGGTTAGGGTAAGGGTAAGGTTTAGGGTTAGGATTGGGGTTAGAATAAGGGTAAGGGTTAGGGTTAGGGTTACGGTAATGGTTAGCTTTAGGGTTACAGTTGGGGTAAGGGTAAGGGTTAGCTTTAGGTTTAGGGTTAGGGTTAGGGTTAGGGTTAGGATTAGTGTTGGGTTTAACGTTAGGGTTAGGGTTAGAGTTAGGGTTAGGGTAAGGGTATGTGTTAGGGTTAGGTTCAGGGTTAGGTTTAGGTTTTGGGTTAGGATAAGGGTAAGGGTTAGGGTTAGGTTTAGGGTTAGGGTTAGGTTTAGTGTTGGGGTTAACTTTAGGGTTAGGGTAAGGGTTAGGGTTAGGGTAAGGGTTAGGATTAGGTTTAGGGTTAGGGATAGGTTAAGGGTAAGTTTTAGTTTTACAGTTAGGGTTAGGGTTAGGGAAAGGGTAAGGGTTAGTTTTAGGGTTAGGGTTAGTGTAAGGATTAGGGTTAGTGTTAGTGTTAGGGTAAGGGTTAGAGTTAGGGTTAGGGTTAGCATTAAGGTTAGTGTTAGGGTTAGGTTTAGGGTAAGGGTTAGGTTTAAGGTTACGGTTAGAGTTAAGGTTAGGATTAGGATTAGGGTAAGTGCAAGGGTTAGGTTAGGGTTAGGGTTAGGGTTAGGGTAAGGGTTAGGTTTAGGTTTAGGGTTAGGTTTAGGGTTAGGTTTAGGGTTACGGTTAGGGTAAGGGTTAGGGTTAGTGTTAAGGTTAGGGTTAGGGTTAGGGTTAGGGTTAGGGTTAGGGTTACGTTAAGGGTAAGGGTTAGGGTTAGGTTTAGTGTTAGGGTTAGGGTAAGGGTAAGGGTTAGGTTTAGGGTTAAGCTTAGGTTTAGGGTTAGGGTTAGGGTTAGGGTTAGGGAATGGGTAAGGTTTAGGTTTAGGGTTAGGATTAGGCTTAGGGGTAGGGTAAGGGTTAGGGTTAGGGTTAGGGTTAGCGTAAGGATTAGGGTTAGGGTTAGGGATAGGGTTAGGGTATGGGTTCGGGTTAGGGGTTAGGGTTAGTGTTAGGGTTAGGTTAAGGGTTAGGTTTAGTGTTAGGGTTAGGGATAGTGTTAGGATAAGGGTTAGGGTTAGGGTTAGGGTTAGGGTAAGGGTTAGGCGTAGGTTTAGGGTTGGGGTTAGGTTTAGGGTAAGGGTTAGGGTTAGGGTTATTGTTAGGTTTAGGGTTAGGGTTAGGGTTATGGTAAGGGTTAGGGTTAGGGTTAAGGTTAGGGTTAGATTTAGGTTTAGGGTTTGGATTGGGGTTAGAGTTAGGGTAAGGGGTAGGGTTAGGGTTAGGGTTATGTAAAGGGTTAGGGTTAGGGTTATTGTTAGGTTTAGGGTTAGGGTTAGGGTTAGGGTAAGGGTTAGGGTTGGGGTTAATGTTAGGGTTAGGTTTAGGTTTAGAGGTAGGGTTAGGGTTAGGGTAAGGGTAAGGTTTAGGGTTAGGATTGGGATTAGAGTTAGGGTAATGGTTAGGTTTAGGGTTAGAGTTATGGTGAGGTTAGTGTTACGGTTAGGGTAAGGGTAAGGGTTAGGGTTAGGGTTAGGGTTAGATTTAGTGTTGTGGTTAAGGTTAGGGTTAGGGTAAGGTTTAGGGTTAGGGTTAGGTTTAGGGTAAGTGTAAGGTTTTGGGTTAGGGTTAGGGTTAGGGTTAGGGTAAGGGTAAGGGTAAGGATTATTGTTAGCATTAGGGTTAGGTTTAGGGTTAGAGTAATGTTAAGAGTTAGGGTTATGGTTAGGGTTAGGGTAGGGGTTAGGGTAAGGGTAAGTGTTAGGTTTAGGGTTGGGTTAAGATAAGGGTAAGCGTTAGGGTTAGGGTTAGGGTTAGGGTTAGTGGTTAGGGTTAGGTTTAAAGTTAGTGTTAGGGTAAGGGTTAGGGTTAGGGGTTAGTGTTCGGTTTAAGGTAAGGCTTAGGGTCAGTGTTATGGTTAGAGTTAGGGTAAGGGTTAGTGTTAGGTTTGGGGTTAGGGTAAGGGTTAGTGTTAGGGTTCGGTTTAGGTTAAGGGTAAGTGTTAGGGTTAGGGTTATGGTTAGGGTAAGGGTGAGGGTTAGGTTTAGGGTTAGGGTTAGGTTTAGGGTTAGGTTTAGGGTAAGGGTAAGGGTTAGGGTTAGGGTTCAGTTTGATGTTAGGGTTAGTGTAAGGTTTACTGTTAGGGTTAGGGTAAGGGTTAAGGTTAGGGTTAATCTTAGGGTTAGAGATAGGGTTAGTGTAAGGGTAAGGGTTAGGGTTAGTGTTAGGGTTAGGGTTAGGGTAAGGGTTAGGGATTAGGGTTATGGTTAGGGTTAGGGTAAGGGTTAGGGTTAGGGTTGGGGTTAGGATAAGGGTTGGGGTTAGGGTTAGGGATAGGGTAAGGGTAAGTGTTAGGGTTAGGTTTATGTTTAGGGTTGGGGTTAAGGTTAGGGTTAGGGTTAGGGTAAGGGTAATGGTTAGGTTTAGGTTTAAGATTAGGTTTAAGGTTAGGGTTACGGTTTGGGTTAGGGTTAGGGTAAGGGTTAGGATTAGGGTTAGGGTTAGGGTTAGGGTTGGGGTTAAAATTAGGGTCAGGGTTAGAGTATGGGTAAGAGTTAGGGTTAGGGTTAGGGTGAGGGTAAGTGTTAGGGTTAGGGTTAGGGCTAGGGTTATGTTTAGGGTTAGGGTTAGGGTTACGATAAGGGTAAGGGTTAGGGGTTAGGTTTAGGGTTAGGGTCAGTGTAAGTGTAAGGGTTAGGTTTACGGGTAAGCTTAGGTTTAGGCTTAGGGTTAGGGTTAGGGTTAGGGAAAGGATAAGGGTTAGGGTTAAGGTTAGGTTTAGGGTTAGGGGTAGTGTTAAGGTTAGGGTTAGGGTTAGGGTAAGGGTAAGGGTTATGGTTAGGATTAGGGTTAAGTTTAGGGTAAGCGTTAGGGTTAGGGTTAGGGTTAGTGTTAGGTTTAGGTTAAGGGTTAGGGTTAGGGTTAGTGTTAGGGTTAGGGTTAGGGTTAGGTATAGGGTCAGGGTATCGGTGAGGGTTAAGGGTTAGGATTAGTGTTAGGATTAGGTTAAGGTTTAGGGTTAGGGTTAGGGTTAGGGATACTGTTAGGATAAGTGTTAGGGTTAGGATTAGGGTTAGGGTAAGTGTTAGGGTTAGGGTTAGGGTTATGGTTAGGTTAGTGTTACAGTTAGGGTAAGGGTAAGGGTTAGGTTTAGGGTATGGGTTAGGGTTACGGTTAGGGATAGGCTTAGGGTATGGGTGCGGGTTAGGGGTTAGGGTTAGTGTTAGGGTTAGGTTAAGGGTTAGGTTTAGGGTTAGGGTTAGGGATAGTGTTAGGATAAGTTTTATGGTTAGGGTTAGGGTTAGGGTAAGGGTTAGGGGTAGATTTAGGGTTAGGGTTAGGTTTAGGGTAAGGGTTAGTGTTAGGGTTATTGTTAGGTTTAGGGTTAGGGTTAGGGTTATGGTAAGGGTTAGGGTTAGGGTTAAGGTTAGAGTTAGGATAAGGGGTAGGGTTTGGGTTAGGGGTAGGGAAAGGATAAGGTTTAGGGTTTGGATTGGGGTTAGAGTTAGGATAAGGGGTAGGGTTTGGGTTAGGGGTAGGGAAAGGATTAGGGTTAGGGTTATTGTTAGGTTTAGGGTTAGGAATAGGGTTAGGGTAAGGGTTAGGGTTAATGTTAGGGTTAGGTTTAGGTTTAGGTTTAGAGGTAGGGTTAGGGTTAGGGTAAGGGTAAGGTTTAGGGTTAGGATTGGGGTTAGAGTTAGGGTAAGGGTTAGGGTTAGGGTTAGGGATAGGGTAAGGGTAAGATTTTGGGTTAGAGTTAGGGTTAGGGTTAGGATAACGGTAAGGGTAAGGATTATTGTTAGGTTTAGGGTTTGGTTTAGGGTTAGACTAATGGTTAGTGTTAGGGTTAGGGTTAGGTTTAGGGTTAGGGTTAGTGGTTAGGTTTATGGTTAGGTTTAGGGTTAGGGTAAGGGTTAGGGTTAGGGGTTAGGGTTAGGTTTAAGGTAAGGCTTAGGGTCAGTGTTATGGTTAGAGTTAGGGGAAGGGTAAGGGTTAGGTTTGGGGTTAGGGTAAGGGTTAGTGTTAGGGTTCGGTTTAGGTTAAGGGTAAGTGTTAGGGTTAGGCTTATGGTTAGGGTAAGGGTAAGGGTTATGGTTAGCTTTAGGCTTAGGGTTAGGTTTAGGGTTAGGTTTAGGGTAAGGGTAAGGGTTAGGGTTAGGGTTAAGTTTGAGGTTAGGGTTAGTGTAAGGTTTAGTGTTAGGGTTAGGGTAAGGGTTAAGTTTAGGGTTAGTCTTAAGGTTAGAGATAGGGTTAGGGTTAGGGTTAGGGTAAGGGTTAGGGTTAGTTTTAGGGTTAGGGTTAGGGTAAGGGTTAGGGATTAGGGTTATGGTTAGTGTTAGGGTAAGGGTTAGTGTTAGGGTTGGGGTTAGGATAAGGGTGGGGGTTAGGGTTAGGGATAGGGTAAGGATAAGTGTTAGGGTTAGGGTTATGTTTAGGGTTGGGGATAAGGTTAGGGTTAGGGTTAGTGTAAGGGTAATGGTTAGAGTTAGGTTTAGGATTAGGGTTAAGGTTAGGGTTACGGTTTGGGTTAGGGTTAGGGTAAGGGTTAGGATTAGGGTTAGGGTTAGGGTTAGGGTTGGGGTTAAGATTAGGGTTAGGGTTAGGGTAAGGGTAAGGGTTAGGGTTAGGGTTAGGGTGAGGGTAAGTGTTAGGGTTAGGGTTAGGGCTAGGGTTATGTTTAGGATTAGGGTAAGGGTAAGGGTTAGGTTTAGGGTTAGGGTTTGGTGTTAGGGTTAAGTTTACTGTTAGGTTTAGGTGTAGGGTTAGGTTTAGAATAAGGGTAAGTGTTAGGGTTATTTTTAGGGTTAGGGATAGGTAAGGGTAAGGGTTAGGTTTAGGGTTAGGGTTTGGTGTAAGGGTTAAGGTTAGGGTTAGGTTTAGGTTTAGGGTTAGGGTTAGAGTAACGGTAAGTGTTAGGGTTAGGGTTAGGTTTAGGGTTAGAGTTAGGGTAAGGGAAAGGGTTAGGGATAGGGTTAGGGTTAAAGTTAGAGTTAGGGATAGGGTTAGTGTTATGGTAAGGGTAAGGTTTAGGGTTAGGGTTAGGGTTAGGGAAAGGGTAAAGGTTAGCTTTACGGTAAGGATTGGGGTTAGGGTTTGGGTTAGGGTAAGGGTTAGGGTTATGGTTAGGGTTAGGGTTACGGTTAGGGTTAGGGTTTAATGTTAGGGTAAGGTTTAGTGTTAGGGTTAATGTAAGGATAACAGTTAGGTTTACGGTTAGGGTTAGGGTTAGGCTTAGGGTAAGGGTTATGGTTAGGGTTAGGGTTAGGGAAAGTGTAAGTGTTAGGTTTAGGGTTAGGGTTAGGGTAAGTGTTAGGGTAAGGGTTAAGGTTAGGATTAGGGTTAGGGTTAGGTTTAGTGTTGAGGTTAACGTTAGGGCTGGGCAAGGGTTAGGGTTAGGGTAAGGGTTAGGATTAGGGTTATGGTTAGGTTTAGGGATGGGGTTAGGGTTAGGTTTAGGGTTGGGTTTAGTGTTAGGTTTAGGGTTAGGATTAGGGTAAGGGTAAGGGTTAGGTTTAGGGTTAAGCTTAGGTTTAGGGTTAGGGTTAGGGTTAGGGTCAGGGAAAGGATAAGTGTTAGGGTTAAGGTTAGGTTTAGGGTTAGGGGTAGTGTTAAGGTTAGGGTTAGGGTAAAGGTAAGAGTTATGGTACGGATTAGGGTTAAGGTTAGGGTAAGGGTTAGGGTTAGGGTTAGGGTTAGTGTTAGGGTTAGGTTAAGGGTTAGGGTTAGGGTTAGTTTTACGGTAAGGTTTAGGGTTAGGGTTAGGGATAGTTTTAGGGTATCGGTTAGGGTTAAGGGTTAGGGTTAGTGTTAGGGTTAGGTTAAGGGTTAGGGTTAGGGTTAGGGTTAGGGTTAGGGATAGTGTTAGGATAAGGGTTAGGGTTAGGATTAGGGTTAGGGTAAGGGTTAGGGTTAGGGTTAGGGTTAGATTTAGTGTTGTGGTAAAGGTTAGTGTTAGGATAAGGGTTAATGTTAGGTTTAGGGTAAGGGTAAGGTTTTGTGTTAGGGTTAGGGTTAGGGTTAGGGTAAGGGTAAGGGTAAGGATTATTGTTAGGTTTAGGGTTAGGTTTAGGGTTAGAGTAATGGTAAGTGTTAGGTTTATGGTTAGGGTTAGGATAAGGGTAAGGGTTAGGTTTAGGGTTAGGGTTAGCGTTAGTGGTTAGGGTTATGGTTAGGGTTAGGGTTAGGGTAAGGGTTAGAGTTAGGAGTTAGGGTTAGGTTAAAGGTAAGGCTTAGGGTCAGTGTTATGGGTAGGGTTAGTTTAAGGGTTAGGGTTAGGTTTGGGGTTAGGGTAAGGGTTAGGGTTAGGGTTAGGTTTAGGGTTAGGTTTAGGTTTAGGGTTAGGTTTAGGTTAAGGTTAAGGGTTAGGGTTAGAGTTAGTGTTAAGGTTAAGTTTGAGGTTAGGGTTAGTGTAAGGTTTAGTGTTAGGGTTAGGGTAAGGGTTAAGGTTATGGTTAGTCTTAGGGTTAGAGTTAGGGTTAGGGTTAGGGTAAGGGTAAGTGTTAGGGTTAGTGATAGGGTTAGGGTTAGGGTAAGGGTTAGGGGTTAGGGTTATGGTTAGGGTTAGTGTAAGGGTTAGGGTTGGGGTTAGGATAAGAGTTGGGTTTAGGGTTAGGGATAGGGTAAGGATAAGTGTTAGGGTTAGGGTTATGTTCAGGGTTGGGGTTAAGGTTAGGGTTAGGGTTAAGGTAAGTGTAATGGTTAGGGTTAGGTTTAGGATTAGGGTTAAGGTTACGGTTAGGGTTTGGCTTAGGGTTAGGGTAAGGGTTAGGATAAGGTTTAGGGTTAGGTTTAGGGTTGGGGTTAAGATTAGTGTTAGGGTTAGGGTAAAGGTAATCGTTAGGGTTAGAGTTAGGGTGAGGGTAACTGTTACGGTTAGGGTAGGGCTCGGGTTAGGGTTAGGGTTAGGTTTAGGTTTAGGTTTAGGTTTAGGTTTAGAGTAAGGGTAAGGGTTAGGGTTAGGTTTAGGTTTAGGGTTAGGGTTATTGTAAGGGAAAAGTTTAGGGATAGGGTTAGGGTTAAAGTTAGGGTTAGGTTTAGGGTTAGGGTTAGGGTTATGGTATGGGTAAGATTTAGGGTTAGGGTTATGGTTAGTGAAAGGGTAAGTGTTAGGTTTAGGATAAGGATTCGGGTTAGGGTTTGGGTTAGGGTAAGCGTTAGGGTTACGGTTAGGGTTAGGGTTACAGTTAGGGTTAGGGGTTAGGGTAAGTGTTAGGTTTAGTGTTAGGGTTAGGGTAAGGATAAGAGTTAGGTTTACGGTTAGGGTTAGGGATAGGCTTAGTGTAAGGGTTATGGTTCGGGTTAGGGTTAGGGAAAGTGTAAGTGTTAGGGTTAGGGTTAGGGTTAGGGTCAGTTTTAGGGTTGGGTTTTAAGGTTAGGTTTAGGGTTAGGGTAAGGGTAAGGTTTAGGATTAGGGTTAGGGTTAGGGTAAGGGTTGGGGTTAGGGTTAGGATTAGGGTTATTTTTAGGGTTACGGTTAGGGTTAGGGTTAGGTTTATGGTAAGGGTATGTGTTAGGGTTAGGGTTAGGGTTAGGGTTAGCGTTAGGGTAAGGGTAAGGGTTAGGGTTAGGGTTAGGGTTAGGTTTAAGGTTAGGGTAAGGGTTAGGGTTAGGATTAGGGTTAGGTTTAGGGTAAGGGTTAGGGTTAGATATAGGGTAAGTGTAATGTTTAGGGTTAGGTTTAGGGTTTGGTTTAGGGTAAGGGTAAGGGTTAGGGTTAGAGTTAGGGTTAGGGTTAGGTTTAGGTTTAGGGTATGTGTAAGGGTTAGGGTTAGGGTTAGAGTTAGGGTAAGGGTTAGGGTTAGGGTTAGGGTAGGTGTTAGGGTAAGGATAAGTGTTAGGGTTAGGGTTAGGTTTAGGATAAGGGTAAGGGTTAGGGTTACGGTTAGGGTTTGGGGTTAGGGTTAGTGTTAGGTTTAGTGTTAGGGTTAGGGTAAGGATAAGAGTTAGGTTTACAGTTAGGGTTAGGGTTAGGCTTAGGGTAAGGGTTATGGTTAGGGTTAGGGTTAGGGAAAGTGTAAGTGTTAGGGTTAGGGTTAGGGTCAGGGTAACTTTTAGGGTAAGGGTTAGCGTTAGGTTTAGGATTAGGGTAAGGGTATGGTTTAGGACTACGGTTAGGGTTAGGGTTAGCGTTAGGGTAAGGGTAAGGGTTAGGGTTAGGGTTAGGGTTAGGTTTAGGGTTAAGGTAGGGTTAGGATAGGGTTAGGGTTAGGGTTAGGGTAAGGGGTAGGGTTGGGGTTAGGGTTAGGGTTAGGGTTAGGGTTACGGTTAGCGTTAAGGGTTAGTGTTATGGTTAAGTTTAGCGTTAGGGTAAGTGTTAGGGTTAGGGTTAGGTTTAGGGTTAGAGTTAGGGTAAGGGTAAGGGTTACGGTTAAGGTTAGGTTTAGGGTTAGTGTTAGGGTTAGGGTAAGTGTAAGGGTTAGGGTTAGGTTATGGTTATGGTAAGGGTAAGGGTTAGGTTTAGGATAGGGTTAGTGTTAGGGTTAGGGTTAGGGTAAGGATAAGGGTTAGGGTTAAGGTTAGGGTTAGGGTTAGGGTTAGCGTTAAGGTTAGGGTTAGGGTGAGCGTAAGGGTAAGGGTAAGGGTTAGGTTTATTGTTAGGGTTATGGTAAGGGTAAGGCTTAGAGTTAGGGTTAGAGTTAGGTTTAGGGTTAGGGTTAGGGTTAGGGTTAGGTTTAGGGTAAGGGTAAGGGTTAGGGTTAAGTTTAGGGTTAGGGTTAGGTTTAGGTTTAGGGTTAGGTTTAGGGTAAGGGTAAGGGCTAGGGTTAGGATTAGGGTTAGGGTTAGGGTAATGGTTAGGATTAAGTTTAGGGTTAAGTTTAGGGTTAGGGTTAGGGTAAGATTAAGGGTAAGAGTTAGGGTTAATGGGTAGGGTCAGTTTTAGAGTTGGGTTTTAAGGTTTGGTTTAGATTTAGGGTAAGGGTAAGGGTTAGGATTAGGGTTAGGGTTAGGGTAAGGGTTAGGGTTAGGGTTAGGATTAGGGTAAGGGTATGTGTTAGGTTTAGGCTTAGGGTTAGGGTTAGGGATAGGGTTAGTGTTACGGTTAGCGTTAGGGTAAGGCTAAGCTTTAGGGTTAGGGTTAGGGTTAAGGTTAGGGTAAGGGTTAGGGTTAGGATTAGGGTTAGGTTAAGGGTAAGGGTTAGGTTTAGATTTAGGGTAAGGGTACTGTTTAGGGTTAGGGTTAGGGTTTGGGTTAGGGTAAGGGTAAGGGTTAGGGTTAGAGTTAGGGTTAGGGTTAGGTTTAGGGTTAGGATAAGTGTAAGGGTTAGGGTTTGGGTTAGAGTTAGGGTAAGGGTTAGGGTTAGGGTTGGGTTAGGGTAGGTGTTAGGGTAATGATAAGTGTAAGGGTTAGGGTTAGGGTTAGGATAAGGGTAAGGGTTAGGGTTAGGGTTAGGGGTTAGGGTTAGAATTAGGGTTAGGGTTAGGGTAAGTGTTAGGGTTAGGGTTAGGTTTAGGGTTAGGTTTAGGGTTAGGGTTAGGGTAAGGGGAATGGTTAGGTTTAGGTTAAGGGTTAAGGTTAGGGTTATGGTTAAGGTTAGGGTTAGGGTTAGGGTAAGGGTAAGGGTCAGGGTTAGGGTTAGGTTTAGGATAAGGGTTAAGGTTAGGGTTATGGTTAAGTTTAGGTTTAGGGTTATGGTTAGGGTAAGTGTAAGATTTAGGGTTAGGTTTAGGGTAATGGTAAGAGTAAGTGTTAGGGTTAGGGTTAGGGTTAGGTTTAGGGTTAGGGTTAGGGTAAGGATAATGGTTAGGGTTAGGGTTAGGGTTAGGATAAGGGTAAGGGTTAGGGTTAAGGTTAGGGTTAGGGTTAGGGTTAGGGTTAAGTTTAGGTTTAGGGTTAGGGTAAGGGTAAGGTTTAGGGTTAGGTTTATTGTTAGGGTTATGGTAAGGGTAAGGGTCAGAGTTAGGTTTAGGTTTAGGTTTACGGTTAGGGTTAGGGTTAGGGTTAGGGTAAGGGTAAGGGTTACGGTTAAGGTTAGGTTTAGGGTTAGGTTTATGGTTAGGGTAAGTGTAAGGGTTAGGGTTAGTTTTAGGGTTATGGTAAGGGTAAGGGTACGTTTAGGGTTAGGTTTAGGTTTAGGGTTCGGGTTAGGGTAAGGATAATGGTTAGGGTTAGGGTTAGGGTTAGGGTTAGGGTTAGGGTTAGGGTTAAGGGTAGGGTTAGGGTGAGCGTAGGGGTAAGGGTTAGGGTTAGGTTTATTGTTAGGGTTATGGTAAGGGTAAGGGTTAGATTTAGGGTTAGGGTTAGGTTTAGGGTTAAGTTTCCGGTTAGGTTTAGGGTAAGGGCAAGGGTTAGGGTTAAGTTTAGGGTTAGGGTTAGGTTTAGGGTTAGGGTTAGGGTGAGGGTAAGGGCTAGGGTTAGGATTATGGTTAGGGTTAGGGTTAGGATAAGGGTAAGTGTTAGGATTAGGGTTAGGGTTAGAGTAAGGGTTAGGGTTAGGGTTAGGACTAGGGTTATTTTTAGGGTTAGGGTTAGGGTTAGGGTAAGGGTATGTGTTAGGTTTAGGGGTAGGGTTAGGGTTAGGCTTAGTGTTAGGGTTAGCGTTAGGGTAAGGGTAAGGGTTAGGGTTAGGGTTAAGGATAGGCTAAGGGTTAGGTTTAGGGTTAGGGTTAGGTTTAGGGTAAGGGTTAGGGTAAGTTTTGAGTAAGTGTAAGTTTTAAGGTTAGGGTTAGGTTTTGGGTTAGGGTAAGGGTAATGGTAAGGGTTAGGGTTAGATTTAGGGTTAAGGTTAGGTTTACAGTTAGGCTAAGGTTAAGGGTTAGGGTTAGCGTTAGAGTTAGGGTAAGGGTTAGAGTTAGGGTTAGGGTAGGTGTTAGGGTAAGGATAAGTGTTAGGGTTATGGTTAATGTTAGGATAAGGGTAAGAGGAAGGGTTAGGTTTAGGGGTTAGGGTTAGGGTTAGGTTTAGGGTTAGGGTAAGGGTTAGGTTTAGGGTTAGGGTTAGGGTTAGGGTTAGGTTCAGGGTTAGGGTTAGGTTAAGTGTAAGGGTTAGGGTTAGGGTTATCGTTAGGGTTAGGGTTACGGTAAGGGTTAAGGTTAGGGTTAGGGTAAGGGTTAGTGTTAGGGTTAGGGTTAGGGTTAGGGTTACGGTTAGGTTAAGGGTTAGGGGTTAGGGTTAGTGTTAGGTTTAGGCTTAGTGTTAGGGTAAGGATAAGAGTTAGGGTTAGGGATAGGGTTAGGGTTCCGGTTAGGTTTAGGGTTAGGTTTAGTGTAAGGGTTAGGGTTAGGGTTAGGGTTATGGTTAAGGTAAGGGTTAGGGTTAGGATAAGGGTAAGGGTTAGGGTTAGGCTTAGTATTAGGCTAAGTGTTATGGTTAGGGTTAGGCTTAGAGTTAGGGTTAGGGTAAGGGTAAGGGATAGGCTAAGGGTAAGTGTTAGGGTTAGGGTGAGGGTAAGGGTAAAGGTTAGGGTTAGGTTTATTGTTAGGGTTATGGTAAGGGTAAGGGTCAGAATTAGGGTTAGGTTTAGGGATGGGTTAGGGTTAGGGTTAGGTTCAGGATTACGGTTAAGGTTAGGTCTAGGGTTAGGATTAGGGTTAGGGTTAGGGTAATGTTTAGGGTTAGGGTTAGCGTTAGGTTTAGGGTTAGGGTTAGGGTAAGGGTAAGGGTTAGGGTTAGGGTTAGGGTCAGGTTTAGGTTTGGGTTTTAAGGTTAGGTTTAGGGTTAGGGTAAGGGTAAGGGTTAGGGTTAGGGTTAGGGTTAGGTTCAGGGTTATGGTTAAGGTTAGGGTTAGGGTTAGGGTAAGGGTATGTGTTAGGGTTAGGTTTAGGGTTAGGGTTAGGGTAGGGGTTAGAGTGAGGGTAAGTGTTAGGGTTAGGTTTAGGGTTAGGGAAAGGGTAGGGGTTAGAGTAAGGGTAAGTGTTAGGGTTATGGTTAGGGTTAGGATAAGGGTAAGGGTTAGGGTTAAGGTTAGGTTTAGGGGTTAGGGTTAGGGTAAGGGTAAGGGGTAGTGTTAAGGTTAGGGTTAGGGTTAGTGTTAGGGTTAGGGTTATTTTTAGTGTAAGGTTTAGGGTTGGGGTTAGGGTTAGGTTTAGGGTTAGGGTAAGGATAAGGGATAGTGTTAAGGTTAGGGTTAGGGTTAGGTTAGGTTTAGGTTTAAGGTTAGGTATAGGGTAAGGACAAGGTTAACGGTTAGGGTTAGGTTTAGGGTTAGGGTTAGGGTAAGGGTTAGGGTTAGGGTTAAGGTTAGGGTAAGGGTTAGGTGTTAATGTAAGGGTTAGGGTTAGGGTTATGTATACGGTTAAGGTTAGGGTAAGGGTTAGGGTTAGGGTTAGGATGAGGTTTAGGGTTGGGGTTAGGTAAGGGTAAGTGTTAGGGTTAGGGTTAGGGTTAGAGTTTGGGTTAAGTTTAGGGTTATGGTTAAGGTTAGTGTTAGGGTTAGGTTTAGGGTTAGGTTTAGGGTGAGGGTAAGGGTTAGAGTTAGGGTTTTTTTTAGGGTTAGGGAAAGGGTAAGGGTTAGGGTTAGGGTTAGGGTTAGCATTAAGTTTACGGTTAGGATAGGGGTAAGGGTTAGGTTTAGGATTAGGGTGACGGTTAGGGTTAGGTTTAGGGTTAGGGTTAGGGTAAGGATAAGAGTTAGTTTTAGGGATAGGGTTAGGGTTCAGGTAAGGGTTAGGGTTAGGTTTAGGGTTAGGGATACCGTAAGTGTAAGGGTTAGGGTTAGGGTTAGGTTTAGGGTAAGGGTTAGGGTTACCTTTAGTGTTAGGTTTAGGGTTAGGGTTAGGGTAAGGGCAAGGGTTAGAGGTAGGTTTAGTGTTAGGGTTAGGGTGAGGGTAAAAGTTAGGGTTAGGGTTAGGGGTAGGGGTAGGGATAGGGTAAGGTTTAAGTTTAGGGTTAGGGTAAGCGTTAGGGTTACCGTTAGGGTTAGGGTTAGACTTAGGTTTGGGTTTGATTAAGGCTTAGGGTTAGGGTTAGCTTAAGGTTAGGGTTAGGGTTAAGGTAAGGGTTAGGGCTAGGGTAAGGGTAAGGGTTAGGGTTAATGTTAGGGTTAGGGGTTAGGGTTAGGGTTTGGTTTAGGGTAAGGGTAAGGGGTAGTGTTAAGGTTAGGGTTAGGGTTAGTATTAGGGTTAGGATTATTTTTAGGGTAAGGTTTAGGGTTGGGGTTAGGGTTAGGTTTAGGGTTAGGGTAAGGATAAGGGATAGTGTTAAGGTTAGGGTTAGGGTTAGGTTAGGTTTAGGTTTAAGGTTAGGTATAGGGTAAGGACAAGGTTAACGGTTAGGGTTAGGTTTAGGGTTAGGGTTAGGGTAAGGGTTAGGGTTAGGGTTAAGGTTAGGGTATGGGTTAGGTGTTAGTTTAAGGGTTAGGGTTAGGGTTATGTATACGGTTAAGGTTAGGGTAAGGGTTAGGGTTAGGGTTAGGATGAGGTTTAGGGTTAGGGTTAGGTAAGGGTAAGTGTTAGGGTTAGGGTTAGGGTTAGGGTTTGGGTTAAGTTTAGGGTTATGGTTAAGGTTAGTGTTAGGGTTAGGTTTAGGGTTAGGTTTTGGGTGAGGGTAAGGGGTAGAGTTAGGGTTTTTTTTAGGGTTAGGGAAAGGGTAAGGGTTAGGGTTAAGGTTAGGGTTAGAGTAAGGTTTAGGGTTAGGGTTCGGGCTAAGGTAAGTGTTAGTGTTAGGGTTAGGGTTAGCATTAAGTTTACGGTTAGGATAGGGGTAAGGGTTAGGTTTAGGATTAGGGTGACGGTTAGGGTTAGGTTTAGGGTTAGGGTTAGGGTAAGGATAAGAGTTAGTGTTAGGGATAGGGTTAGGGTTCGGGTAAGGGTTAGGGTTAGGTTTAGGGTTAGGGATACCGTAAGTGTAAGGGTTAGGGTTAGGGTTAGGGTTAGGGTAAGGGTTAGGGTTACCTTTAGTGTTAGGTTTAGGGTTAGGGTTAGGGTAAGGGCAAGGGTTAGGGTTAGGTTTAGGGTTAAGGT
>JANJXV010000207.1:160000-180000 GCA_024803745.1 Megascapheus bottae
AGTTTAGGGTTACGGTTACAGTTAGGGTTAGAGTAAGGGTATGTGTTAAGGTTAGGTTTAGTGTTAGGTTTAGGGTTAGGGTTAGCGTTAAGGTAAGGGTAAGGGTTAGGGTTAGGGATAGGTTAAGGTAAGGTTCAGGTTTAGGGTTAGGGTCAGGTTTAGGGTAAGAGTTAGTGTTAGGTTTAGGGTAAGGGTAAGGTTTAGTGTTAGGGTTAGGGTTAGGGTTAGGTTTAGCGTAAGGGCAAGGGTTAGGGTTAGGGTTAGGGTTAGGGTAAGGTTAAGGGTTAGGATTAGGGTTATGGTTAGGGTTAGGGTTAGGTTTAGGGTTAGAGTTAGGGGAAGGGTAAGGTTTAGGGTTAAGGATAGGGTTATGTTAGGGTAAGGGTAAGGATTAGGGTTAGGTTTAGGGTTAGGTTTAGTGTAAGGGTAAGGGTTAAGTTTAGGGTTAGGGTTAAGTTTAGGGTTATGGTTAGGGTTATGCTAAGGGTAAGGATAGGGTAGGGTTAAGGTTAGGTTTGTGTTTAGGGTTAGGGTTAGGTTTAAGGTTAGGGTTAGGGTAAGGGTTAGGGTTTGGGTTAGGGTTAGGTTTAGGTTTAGGGTTAGGTATAGGGTAAGGGTAAGTGTTAGGGTTAAAGTTTGGTTTATGGTTAGGTTTAGGGTTAAGGTTAGGGTTAGGGTAAGGATTAGGTTTAGGATTAGGGTTAGGGTGAGGGTAAGGGTTAGGGTTAGGGTTAGGGTTAGGTTTAGGGTTAGGGTAAGGGTAAGGGTTAGGATTAGGGTTAGGGTTAGGTTTAGTGTTGGGGTTAAGGTTAGGGTTTGGGTAAGATTTAGGATTAGGTTTAGAGTTAGGTTTAGGGTTAGTTTTAGGGTTACAGTTAGGGTTAGGGTTAGGGTTAGGGTAAGGGTATGTGTTAGGGTTAGGGTTAGGGTTAGTTTTAGGGATAGCGTTAGGACAAGTGTAAGGGTTAGGTTTAGGGTTAGGGTTAAGGTAAGTGTAAGGGTTAGGGTTAGGGTTAGTTTTAGGGTAAGGTTTAGCGTTAGGTTTAGGGTAAGGGTATGGTTTAGGGTTAGGGTCAGGGTTATGGTAAGGGTAAGGGTTAGGGTTAGGGTTAGGTGTTAGGGTTAGGGTTAGGGTTAGAGTTAAAGTTAGGGTTAGGGTTAAGGTTAGGGTTAGGGTTATGGTTAGATTTAGGGTTAGGTTTAAGGTAAGGGTAAGGGTTAGGGTTAGGTTTAGGGTTAGCGAAAGGGTAAGGGTTAGGGTTAAGGTTAGGTTTTGGGTAAGGATTAGGTTTAGGCTTAGGGTTAGGGTTAGGGTTAGTATTAGGGTTAGGTTAAGGGTTAGGGTTAGGGTTAGGGTTAGGGTTAGGATATGTGTTAGGTTTAGGGTTAGGGTTAGGGTAAGGGTAAGGGTTAGGTTAGGGTTAGGGTTACGGTTAGGGTACGGGTTAGGGTTAGGGTTACGGTTAGGTTTAGGTTTAGGGTTATGGTTAGGGTTAGGGAAAGGATAAGGGTTAGGGTTAAGGTTAGGTTTAGAGCTAGCTTTAGGGTTAAGGTGATTGTTAGGGTTGGGTAAGGGTAAGGGTTAGGGTTACGGTTAGGGTTAGTGTAAGGGTAAGGGTTAGGGTTAGGGTTAGGGTAAGTTTTAGGTTATAGGGTTAGGCTTAGGGTAAGGGTTAGGGTTAGGGTTAGCGTAAGGTTTAGTGTTTGGTTTAGGGTAAGGGTAAGGGTTAGGGTTAGGGTTAGGTTTAGGTTTAGTGTTGACGTTAAGGTTAGGGTTAGGGATAGGGTTAGTGTTGGGGTTAACGTTAGGGCTAGGGAAAGGGTATGTGTTACGGTTAGGTTTAGGGTTAGGTTTAGGGTTAGGGTTAGGGTAAGAGTTAGGGTTAGGGTTAGTTTTAGGGTTAGGGTTAGGGTTAGGTTTAGGGTAACGGTTAGGGTTAGGTTTAGGTTTAGTGTTGACGTTAAGGTTAGGGTTAGGGATAGGGTTAGTGTTGGGGTTAACGTTAGGGCTAGGGAAAGGGTATGTGTTACGGTTAGGTTTAGGGTTAGGTTTAGGGTTAGGGTTAGGGTAAGAGTTAGGGTTAGGGTTAGTGTTAGGGTTAGGGTTAGGGTTAGGTTTAGGGTAAGGGTTAGGGTTAGGTTTAGGGTTATTGTTAGGGTTAAGGTGAGCGTTAGGGTTATGGTTATGGTTAGGGTTAGTGTTAGGTTAAGGGTAAGGGTTAGTGTTAATGTTAGGATTAGGGTTAGGGTTACGATAAGGGTAAGGGTTAGGGTTAGGTTTAGGGTTAGGGTTATGGTAAGGGTAAGGGTTAGGTTTAAGGTTATGCTTAGGTTTAGGGTTAGGGTTAGGGTTAGGGTTAAGGAAAGGATAAGGGTTAGGGTTAAGGTTAGGTTTAGGTTTAGGGTTAGGGTTAGGGAAAGGATAAGGGTTAGGGTTAAGGTTAGGTTTAGGGCTAGGGTTAGGGTTAGGGTTAGGGTTAAGGTTAGGGTAAAGGTAAGTGTTAGGGTTAGGGTTAGTGTTAGGGTTAGGGTAAGGGTTAGGGTTAGGGTGAGGGTTAGGATAAGCTTTAGGGTTAGGGTTAGGGATAGGGTTAGGGTATGGGTTGGGGTTAGGGGTTACGGTTAGTGTTAGGGTAAGTTTAAGGGTTAGGGTTAGGGTTAGGTTTAGGGATAGTGTTAGGATAAGGGTTAGTGTAAGGGTTAGGGTTAGGGTAAAGGTTAGGGGTAGGGTCAGGGTTAGGGATAGTGTTAGGATAAGGGTTAGTGTTATGGTTATAGCTAGGGTAAGGGTTAGTGGTAGGGTCAGGGTTAGGGTTAGGTTAGGGTAAGGGTTAGGGTTAGGGTTATTGTTAGGTTTAGGGTTAGGGTTAGGGTTAGGGAAAGGGTTAGGTTTAGGGTTAAGGTTAGGGTTAGTTTAGGTTTAGGGTTAGGGTTAGGGTTAGGGTAAGGGTAAGGTTTAGGGTTAGGATTGGGGTTAGAGTAAGGGTAAGGGTTAGGGTTAGGGTTATGGTAACGGTTAGGTTTAGGGTTACGGTTGGGGTAAGGGTAAGGCTTAGGGTTATGGTTATGCTTAGATTTAGTGTTGTGGTTAAGGTTAGAGTTAGGGTAAGGGTTAGGGTTAGGGTTAGGTATAGGTTTAGGATTAGGGTTAGGGTTATGGTTAGGTTTAGTGTTGGGGTTAACTTTAGGGTTAGGGTTAGAGTAAGGGTTAGGGTAAGTGTATGTGTTAGGGTTAGGTTTAGGGTTAGGTTTAGGGTTTGGGTTAGGATAAGGGTAAGGGTTAGGGTTAGGGTTAGGGTTAGGGTTAGGTTTAGTGTTGAGGTTAACGTTAGGTTTAGGGTAAGTGTTAGGGTTAGAGTAAGGGTTAGGATTAGGTTTAGGGTTAGGGATAGGTTAAGGGTAAGGTTTAGTGTTACTGTTAGGGTTAGGGTTAGGGAAAGGGTAAGTGTTAGGGTTAGGGTTAGGGTTAGTCTAAGGATTAGGGTTAGTGTTAGTGTTAGGCTAAGGGTTAGAGTTAGGGTTAGGGTTAGCATTATGGTTAGTGTTAGGGTTAGGGCAAGGGTAAGGGTTAGGTTTAGGGTTACGGTTAGAGTTAAGGTTAGGGTTAGGATTAGGGTAAGTGCAAGGGTTAGGTTAGGGTTAGGGTTTGGGTTAGGGTAAGGGGTAGGTTTTGGGTTAGGGTAAGGGTTAGTTTTAGGTTTAGGGTTAGGTTTAGGGTTAGGTTTAGGGTTAGGGTTAGGGTAAGGGTAAGGGTTAGTGTTAAGGTTAGGGTTAGGGTTAGGGTTAGGGTTAGGGTTACGTTAAGGGTAAGGGTTAGGGTTAGGTGTAGGGTTAGGGTTAGGGTAAGGGTAAGGGTTAGTTTTAGGGTTAAGCTTAGGTTTAGGGTTAGGGTTAGGGTTAGGGTTAGGGAAAGAGTAAGGGTTAGGGTTAGGGTTAGGATTAGGCTTAGGGTTAGGGTAAGGGTTAGGGTTAGGGTCAGGGTTAGGGTTAGGGTTAGGGATAGGGTTAGGGTATGGGTTCGGGTTAGGGGTTAGGGTTAGTGTTAGGGTTAGGTTAAGGGTTAGGTTTAGTGTTAGGGTTAGGGATAGTGTTAGGATAAGGGTTTGGGTTAGCGTTAGGGTCAGGGTTAGGCGTAGGTTTAGGGTTGGGGTTAGGTTTAGGGTAAGGGTTAGGGTTAGGGTTATTGTTAGGTTTAGGGTTAGGGTTAGGGTTATGGTAAGGTTTAGGATTAGGGTTAGGGTTAGGGTAAGGGTAAGATTTAGGGTTTGGATTGGCGTTAGAATTAGGGTAAGGGGTAGGGTTAGGGTTAGGGTTATGGAAAGGTTTAGGGTTAGTGTTATTGTTAGGTTTAGGGTTAGGGTTAGGGTTAGGGCAAGGGTTAGGCTTAGGATTAATGTTAGGGTTAGGTTTAGGTTTAGAGGTAGGGTTAGGGTTAGGGTAAGGGTAAGGTTTAGGGTTAGGATTGGGGTTAGAGTTAGGGTAAGGGTTAGGGTTAGGGTTAGGGTTATGGTTAGGTTAGTGTTACGGTTAGGGTAAGGGTAAGGATTAGGGTTAGGGTTAGGGTTAGATTTAGTGTTGTGGTTAAGGTTAGGGTTAGGGTAAGGGTTAGGGTTAGGGCTAGGTTTAGGGTAAGGCTAAGGTTTTGGGTTAGGGTTAGGTTAGGTTTAGGGTAAGGGTAAGGGTAAGGATTATTGTTAGGTTTAGGGTTAGGTTTAGGGTTAGAGTAATGGTAAAAGTTGGGGTTAGAGTTAGGGTTAGGGTTAGGTTAGGGGTTAGGGTAAGGGTAAGTTGTAGGTTAGGTTTAGGGTTAGTGGTTAGGGTTAGGTTAGGGTTAGGGTTAGGGTAAGGGTTAGGGTTAGGAGTTAGTGTTAGGTTTAATGTAAGGCTTAGGGTCAGTGTTATGGTTAGAGTTAGGGTAAGGGTTAGGGTTAGGTTTGGGGTTAGGATAAGGGTTAGTGTTAGTGTTCGGTTTAGGTTAAGGGTAAGTGTTAGGGTTAGGGTTATGGTTAGGGTAAGGGTAAGGGTTAGGGTTGGGTTTAGGTTTAGGGTTAGGTTTAGGGTTAGGTTTAGGGTAAGCGTAAGGTTAGGGTTAGGGTTAGGGTTAGGGTTAAGTTTGAGATTAGGGTTAGTGTAAGGTTTAGTGTTAGGGTTAGGGTAAGGGTTAAGGTTAGGCTTAGTCTTAGGGTTAGAGATAGGGTTAGGGTAAGGGTAAGGGTTAGGTTTAGTGTTTGGGTTAGTGTTAGGGTAAGGGTGAGGGATTAGGGTTAGGGTTAAGGTTATGGTTAGGGTTAGGTTTAGGGTTAGGGTTAGGGTTAGGGTAAGGGTTAGGGTTAGTTTTAGGGTTAGGGTTAGGTTAAGGGTTAGGGATTAGGGTTATGGTTAGTGTTAGGGTAAGGGTTAGTGTTAGGGTTGGGGTTAGGATAAGGGTTGGGGTTAGGGTTAGGGATAGGGTAAGGGTAAGTGTTAGGGTTAGGGTTATGTTTAGGGTTGGGATTAAGGTTCGGGTTAGTGTTATGGTAAGGGTAATGGTGAGGGTTAGGTTTAGGATAAGGGTTAAGGTTAGGGTTACGATTTGGTTTAGGGTTATGGTAAGGGTTAGGATTAGGGTTAGGGGTAGGGTTAGGGTTGGGGTTAACATTAGGGTTAGTGTTAGGGTAAGGGTAATGGTTAGGGTTAGGGTTAGGGTGAGGATAAGTGTTAGGGTTAGGGTTAGGGCTAGGGTTATGTTTAGGGTAGGGTAAGTGTAAGGGTTAGGTTTAGGGTTAGTGTTTGGTGTTAGGGTTAATGTTAGGGTTAGGTTTAGGTTTAGGGTTAGGGTTAGAATAAGGGTAAGTGTTAGGGTTAGGGTTAGGTTTAGGATTAGGGTTAGGGTATGGGTAAGGGTTAGGGTTAGGGTTAGGGTTTGGTGTAAGGGTTAAGGTTAGGGTTAGGTTTAGGGTTAGGGTTAAGGTTATAGTAAGGGTAAGGGTTAGGGTTAGGGTTATGTTTAGGGTTAGGGTTAGGGTTAGGGTTAAGGTTAGGGTTAGGGTTAGGGTTAGATTTAGGCTTAGGGTTAGGTTAAGGGTAAGGTTTAGTGTTACAGTAAGGGTTAGGGTTAGGTTATGGATCAGGGTTAGGGTAAGGATCAGGGTTAGTGTTAGTGTTAGGGTAAGGGTTAGGGTTAGGGTTACGGTTAGCATTAAGGTTAGTGTTAGGATAAGGGTAAGGGTAAGGGTTAGGGTTAGGGGTAGGGGTAGGTTTAAGGTTAGTGTTAGGATTAGGGTAACTGTAAGGGTTAGGGTTAGGGTTAGCGTTAGCGTTAGCATTAAGTTTAGGCGTGGGGTAAGGGTAAGGGTTACGGTTAGGGTAAGGGTTATGGTTTGGGTTAGCGTTAGGTTTAGGGTTAGGGAAAAGATAAGGGTTAGGGTTAAGGTTAGGTTTAGGGTTAGAGTTAGTGTAAGGGTAAGGGTTAGGGTTACGGTTAGGGTTAAGGTCAGGGTAAGGGTTAGGGTTAGGGTTACGGTTAGGGTTAGGTTTAGGGTAAGGGATAGGGTTAGGTTTAGGGTAAGGGTAAGGTTTAGGGTTAGGGTTACGGTTAGGGTAAGGGTAAGGGTTCGGGTTAGCGTTAGGTTTAGGGTTAGGGTAAAGGGTATGGGTTAGGGTTAGAGTTAGGGTTAGGGTTAGGGTAAGTGTTAGGGTTAGGTTTAGGGTTAGGTTTGGGGTTCGGGTTAGGGTAAGTGTTAGGGTTAGTGTTAGGTTTAGGATAAGTGTAAGGGTTAGGGTTAGGGTTAGGGGTTACGGTTAGGGTTAGGGTTAGGGTTAGGGTTAGGGGTTAGGGTTAGTGTTACTGTTAGGTTAAGGGTAAGGGTTAGGTTTAGAGTTAGTGTTAGGGTAAGCGTATGTGTTAGTGTTAGGGTTAGGGATAGGATTAGGTTTAGGGTAATGTTTAGGGTTAGGGTTAGGGTTAGGTTTAGGTTTGGGGTTAATGTTAGGGTTAGCATTAGGGTAAGTTTAAGGGTTAGGGTTAGTGTAGGATTAGGGATAGGGTTAGGGTAAGGGTATGGGTTAGGGTTAGGGTTAGGGTTAGGGGTTACTGTTAGGTTTAGGGTTAATTTTAGTTTAAGGTAAAGTTAGGGTTAGGAATAGGGTTAGGGTTAGGGTTAGGTTTAGGATTAATGTTAGGATAAGGGTAAGGGTTGGGGTTTGTGTTAGGTTTAAGGTTAGGGTTAGGGTTAGGGTAAGGGTAAGGATTACGTTAGGGTTAGGGTCAGGGTTAGGTTAAGGGTTAGGTTTAGAGTTAGGGATAGGTTTAGGGTTAGGTTTAGGGATAGGGTTGGGGTAAGGGTAAGGGGAAGGGTTATGGTTATGGTTGTGGTTAGGGTTAGGGGTAGGGTTAGGGTTAGGGTAAGGGTAAGGGTTAGGGTTAGGTTTAGGGTTAGTGTTAGGGTTAGGGTAAGGGTTAGGGTTAGGGTTAGGGTAAGGGTAAGGGTTAGGGTTCAGGTTAGGGTTAGGGTTAGGTTTAGGGTTAGGGTTAGGGTTAGGGTAAGGGAAAGGGTTAGGATTAGGGTTAGGGTTAGTGTAAGGGTTAGGGTTAGGGTTAGGGTTACGGTTAGGGTTTGGGTTAGATTTAGGGTTAGGGTTAGGGTAAGGGTAAGGGTTAGGGTTAGTGTTAGGGTAAGGGTACGTGTTAGGGTTAGGGTTAGGGGTAGATAAGGGTAAGGGTTAGGGTTAGGGTTAGGGGTTAGCGTCAGGTTTAGTTTTAGGGTAAGGATAGGGTTAGGGGTTAGGGTTAGTGTGAGGGTTAGGTTAAGGGTTAGGGTTAGGTTGAGGGTTAGGCTTAGGATAAGGGTAAAGGTTAGGATTAGTGTTAGTTTTAGGGTAAGGGTAAGTGTTAGGTTAGGGTTAGGTTTAGGGTTAGGGTTAAGGTTAGGGTTAGGGATACGGTAAGGGTAAGGGTTAGGTTAGGGTTAGGGTTAGGGTTATGGTAAGTTTTAGGGTTAGGGTTTGGTTTAGGGTTAGGGTTGGGTTAAAGTAAGGGTAAGGGTTAGGGTTAAGGTTAGGGTTAGGGTTAGGGTTAGGGTAAGGGTAAGGGTTAGTTCAGGGTTAGGGTTAGGTTTAGGGTTAAGGTTAGGGTTAGGGAAAGGATAAGGTTTAGGGTTAAGGTTAGGTTTAGGGTTAGGTTTAGAGTTAAGGTTGGGGTTAGGGTTAGGGTAAGGTTAAGGTTTAGGGTTAGGTTTAGGGTTAGGTTTAGGTTAAGGGGAAGGTTTAGGGTTAGGGTTAGGGTTAGGGTTAGGGTTAGGGTAATGGTAAGGTTAGGGTTAGGGTTACGGTTAGGGTTAGGGTTAGGGTGAGGGTTAGGGTGAGGGTTAGGTTTAGAGTTAGTGTTAGGGTTAGGGTTAGGGTTAGGGCAATGGTAAGGTTAGGGTTATGGTTAGGGTTAGGGTTAGGATTAAGGTTATGTTTAGCGTTAGGTTTAGGGTAGGGTTAGGGTTAAGGTAAGGGTAAGGGTTAGTGTTAGGGTTAGGGTTAGCGAAAGGGTAAGGGTTAGGGTTAGGTTTAGGGTTAGGCTAAGGAATAGGGTTAGGGTTAATGTTAGGGTAAATGTTATGGTTAGGGTTACGGTGGGCATTAAGTTTAGGGTTAGGGTTAGGGTAAGGGTTAGGGTTAGGGTTAGGGTACGGTTTGGGTTAGGGTTTGGGTTAGGGAAAGGTTAAGGATTAGGGTTAAGGTTAGGTTTAGGGTAGGGTTAGGGTTAAGGTTAGGGTTAGTGTTAGGATAAGGGTAAGAGTTATGGTTGGGATTAGGGTTTGGGTTAGGGTTAGGGTAAAGGTAAGGGTTAGGGTTAGGGTTGGGGTTAGGGTTAGGGTTAGTGTTAGGGTTAGTTTTATGTTTAGGTTTAGGTTTAGTGTTGGGTTTAAGTTTAGGGTTAGGGTAAGGGTTAGAGTTAGGGTTAGGGTTAGGTTTAGGGTCATGTTTAGGGTTACGGTTAGGGTTAGGGTTAGGGTTAGGGTAAGGGTATGTGTTAGGGTTAGGGTTAGGTTTAGGGTTAGATTTAGCGTTAGGGTAAGGGTAAGGGTTAGGATTACGGTTAGGGTTTGGTCACGGTAAGGGTTAGCGTTAGGGTTAGGGTTATGTTTAGGGTAAGGGTTAGGGTTAGGTTAACGGTAAGGGTAAGGTTTAGGGCTAGGGTTAGGGTTAGGCTTAGGGTTAGGGAAAGGGTAAGGGTTTGGGTTTGGGTTAGGGTTAGGTTTAGGGTTAGGGTTAGGGTTAGCGTAAGGGTAAGGGTTAGGGTGAGGGTTAGCTTTAGGGGATACGGTTAGGGTTAGGTTGAGGGTTAGGGTTAGGGTAAGGGTAAGGCATAGGGGTAGGGATAGGGTTAGGGTTAGGTTTAGGGTTAGGGTTAGGTTAAGGGTTAGGGTTACGGTAAGGATAAGGGTTAGGGTTACCGTTAGGGTTAGGGTTAGGATTAGGGTTAAGTTTAGGGTTAGGGTGAGGGTAAGGGTAAGGGTTAGGGTTAGGTTTATTGTTAGGGTTATGGTAAGGGTAAGGGTCAGAGTTAGGGTGAGGTTTAGGTTTAGGTTTAGGGTTAGTGTTAGGCTTACGGTAAGGGTAAGGTTAAGGTTTACAGTTAAGGTTAGGTTTACGTTTAGGGTTAGGGTTAGGGTAAGTGTAAGGTTTAGAGTTAGGTTTAGGCATATGGTAAGGGTAAGGGTTAGGTTTAGGGTTAGGGTTAGTTTTAGGGTTAGGGTTAGGGTACGGATAAGGGTTAGGTTAGGGTTAGGGTTAGGGTTAGGGTTAGAGTTAAGGGTAGGGTTAGGGTGAGCGTAGGGTAAGGGTTAGGGTTAGGTTTATTGTTAGGGTTATGGTAAGGGTAAGGGTTAGATTTAGAGTTAGGGTTAGGTTTAGGGTTAGGGTTAGGGTTAGGTTTAGTGTAAGGGTAAGGGTTAGGGTTAAGTTTAGGGTTAGGGTTAGGGTCAGGTTTAGGTTTAGGGTTAGGGTTAGGCTAAGGGTAAGGGCTAGGTTTAGGATTATGGTTAGGGTTACGGTTAGGGTAATGGTTAGGGTTAAGGTTAGGGTTAGGTTTAAGGTTAGGGTTAGGGTAAGATTAAGGGTAAGGTTTAGGGTTAGGGTTAGTGTCAGTTTTCGGTTTGGGTTTTAAAGTTAGGTTTAGGGTTAGGGTAAGGGTAAGGGTTAGGATTAAGGTTAGGGTTAGGGTAAGGTTTAGGGTTAGAGTTAGGATTAGGGTTATTTTTAGGGTTACGATTAGGGTTAGGGTTTAGCGTTAGGGTAGGGGTATGTGTTAGGTTTAGATTTAGAGTTAGGGTTAGGCTTAGTGTTAGGGTTAGCGTTAGGGTAAGGGTAAGGGTTAGGGTTAGGTTTAGGGTTAAGGTTAGGGTAAGGGTTAGGTTTAGGGTTAGGGTTAGGTTTAGGGTAAGGGTTAGGGTTAGGTTTAGGTTAAGTGTAAGGTTTAGGGTTAGGGTTAGGTTTTGAGTTAGGGTAAGGGTAAGGATAAGGGTTAGGGTTAGAATTAGGGTTAAGTATAGGTTTACGGTTTGGGTAAGTGTAAGGGTTAGGGTTAGGGTTAGAGTTAGGGTAAGGGTGAGAGTTAGGGTTAGGGTAGGTGTTAGGGTAAGTATAAGTGTTAGGGTTAGGGTAACTGTTAGGATAAGGGTAAGGGTTAGGGTTAGGGTTAGGGGTTAGTGTTAGGGTTAGGGTTAGGTTTAGGGTTTGGGAAAGGGTTAGGTTTAGGGTTAGGGTTAGGGTTAGTGTTGGGTTTAGGGTTCAGGTTAGGGTAAGGGCAAGGGTTAGGGTTAGGTTTAGGGTTAAGGTTAGGGTTAGGGTTAGGGTTAGGGTTAGGTTGAGGGTTAGGGTTAGGTTAAGGGTAAGGGTTAGGGTTAGGGTTATGATTAGGGTTAGCGTTAGGTTTAGGGTTAGGGTAAGGGTTAAGGTTATGGTTAGGGTAAGGGTTAGGGTTAGGGTTAGGGTTAAGGTTACGGTTAGGTTTAGGGTTAGGGGTTAGGGTTAGTGTTATGTTTAGGCTTAGGGTTAGGGTAAGGATAAGAGTTAGGGTAAGGGATAGGGTTAGGGTTCCGGTTAGGTTTAGGGTTAGGGTTAGTGTAAGGGTTAGGGTTAGGGTTAGGGTTAGGGTTATGGTAAGTGTTAGGGTTAGGGTTAGGCTTAGAGTTAGGGTTAGGGTAAGGGTAAGGGATAGGGTAAGGGTAAGTGTTAGGGTTAGGGTGAGTGTTAGGGTTAGGGTAAGGGTAAGGGATAGGGGTAGGGATAGGGTTAGGGTTAGGTTTAGGGTTACGGTTAGGTTTAGGGTTAGGGTTAGGGTAAGGATAAGGGTTAGGGTTAAGGTTAGGGATAGGGTTAGGGTTAGGGTTAAGTTTAGGTTTAGAGTGAGGGTAAGGGTAAGGGTTAGGGTTAGGTTTATTGTTAGGGTTATGGTAAGGGTAAGGGTCAGAATTATGGTGAGGTTTAGGTTTAGGGTTAGGCTTAGGGTTAGGGTAAGTGTATGGTCAAGGGTTACGGTTAAGGTTAGGTTTACGTTTAGGGTTAGGGTTAGGGTAACTGTAAGTTTTAGGGTGAGGTTTAGGGTTATGGTAAGGGTAAGGGTTAGGTTTAGGGTTTGGGTTAGGTTTGGGGTTAGGGTTAGGGTAAGGATAAAGGTTAGGTTAGGGTTAGGGTTAGGGTTAGGGTTAGGGTTAGGGTTAAGGGTAGGGTTAGGGTGAGCATAGGGGTAAGGGTTAGGGTTAGGTTTATTGTTAGGGTTATGGTATGGGTAAGGGTTAGATTTAGGGTTAGGGTTAGGTTTAGGGTTAGGGTTAGGGTTAGGTTTAGGCTAAGGGTAAGTGTTAGGGTTAAGTTTAGGGTTAGGGTTAGGGTTAGGTTTAGGTTTAGGGTTAGGGTTAGGCTAAGGGTAAGGGCTAGGTTTAGGATTATGGTTAGGGTTAGGGTTAGGGTAATGGTTAGGTTAAGGTTAGGGTTAGGGTTAGGGTAAGATTAAGGGTAAGGTTTAGGGTAAGGGTTAGGTTCAGTTTTCGGTTTGGGTTTTAAATTTAGGTTTAGGGTTAGTGTAAGGGTAAGGGTTAGGATTAGGGTTAGGGTTAGGGTAAGGTTTAGGGTTAGGGTTAGTATTAGGGTTATTTTTAGGGTTACGATTAGGGTTAGGGTTAGGCTTAGTGTTAGGGTTAGCGTTAGGGTAAGGGCAAGGGTTAGGGTAAGGTTTATGGTTAAGGTTAGGGTAAGGGTTAGGTTTAGGGTTAGGGTTAGGTTTTGGGTTAGGGTAAGGGTTAGGGTAAGGGTTAGGGTTAGAGTTCGGGTTACGGTTAGGGTTAGGGGTTAGGGTTAGTGTTAGGTTTAGGCTTAGGTTTAGGGTAAGGATAAGAGTTAGGTTACGGGATAGGGTTAGGTTTCCGGTTAGGTTTAGGGTTA
Source organism: Megascapheus bottae (assembly GCA_024803745.1). NCBI lineage: Eukaryota > Metazoa > Chordata > Mammalia > Rodentia > Geomyidae > Megascapheus > Megascapheus bottae. The sequence continues at coordinate 172,415 of JANJXV010000207.1, forward strand.
GGGTTAGTGTAAGGGTTAGGGTTAGGGTTATGTTTAAGGTTAGGGTTAGGCTTAGAGTTAGGGTTAGGATAAGGGTAAGGGATAGGGTAAGGGTAACTGTTAGGGTTAGGGTGAGGGTAAGGGTAAGGGTTGGGGTTAGGTTTATTTTTAGGGTTATTGTAAGGGTAAGGGTCAGAGTTAGGGTTAGATTTAGGTTTAGGATTAGGGTTAGGTTTAGGGTTAGGGTAAGGGTTAGGGTTAAGGTTAGGGTTAGTGTTTGGTTTAGGGTTAGGGTTATGGTTATGGTAAGGGTAAGGTCTAGGGTTAGGATTAGGGTTAGGGTTAGGGTAAGGGTTAGGGTTACTGTTAGCGTTAGGTTTAGGGTTAGGGTTAGGGTAAGGGTAAGGGTTAGGGTTAGGGTTAGGGTCAGGTTTAGGGTTGGGTTTTAAGGTTAGGTTTAGGGTTAGGGTAAGGGTATGTATTAGGGTTAGGTTTAGGGTTAGGTTTAGGGTACGCGTTAGAATAAGGGTAAGTGTTAAGGTTAGGTTTAGGGTTAGGGTTAGGGTAGGGGTTACAGTAAGGGTAAGTGTTAGGGTTAGGTTTAGGTTTAAGGTTAGGTTTAGGGTAAGGGTTAGGGTTAAGGTCAGGGTTAGGGGTTAGGGTTAGGGTTAGGGTTAGGGTAAGGGTAAGGGGTAGGGTTAAGGTTAGGGTTAGGGTTAGCTGTTAGGGTAAGGGTTAGGGTTAGGGTTAGGTATATGGTTAAGCTTAGGGTAAGGGTTAGGGTTAGGGTAAGGATAAGGGTTAGTGTTAAGGTTAGGTAAGGGTAAGAGTTAGGGTTAGGGTTAGGGTTAGGGTTAAAGTTAGGGTTAGGGATAGGGTAAGGGTAAGGGTTAGGGTTAGGGTTAGGGTTTGGGTTAGTGTAAGTGTTAGGGTTAGGGTTAGGTTTAGGGATAGGGTAAGGGTAAGCGTTAGGGTGAAGGTTAGGTTTAGGGTTAGGATTAGGATTAGGGTTAGGGTAAGTGTAAGGGTTAGGGTTAGGTTTAGGGTTATGGTAAAGGTAAGGATTTAGTTTAGGGTTAGGATTAGGTTCAGGGTTAGAGTTAGGGTAAGGATAAGGGTTAGGGTTAAGGTTAGGGTGTGGGTTAGGTTTAAGGTTAAGGTTAGGGTTAGGGTGAGGGTAAGGGTAAGGGTAAGGGTTATGTTTAGGTTTTTTGTTAAGGTTATGGTAAGGGTAAAGGTTAGAGTTAGGGTTAGGATTAGGTTTAGGGTTAGGCTTAGGGTGAGGGTTAGGGTAAGGATAAGGGTTAGGGTTAAGGTTAGTGTTAGGGTTAGGGTTAGGTTTAGGGTTGGGTTTTAAGATTAGGGTTAGGTTTAGATTTAGTGTTAGCGTTAGCGTTAGGGTAAGGGTAAGGGTTGGGGTTAGGGTTAGATTTAGGTTTGGTTAGGGTTAGAGTAAGGGTAAGGGTTAGGGTTAGGGTAAGGGTAAGGTTTATGGTTAGGGTTAGGGCTAGGTTTAGGGTAAGAGTAAGGGTTAGGGTTAGGGGTAGGTTTAGGGTTAGTGTAAGGGTAAGGTTTAGGGTTAGGATTTGGTTAGGGTAAGGGTTAGGGTTAGGGTTAGGGTAGGGGTTAGGGTAAGGGTAAGGGTTAGGGTTAGGGTTAGGGATAGGGTTAGTGTTAGGATTAGGGTTAGGGTAAGGGTAAGGGTTAGGGTTTGGGTTAGGGTAAGTGTCGGGTTTAGGGTTAGGGTAAGCGTAATGGTTAGGGTTAGGATTGGGGTTAGGTGTTAGAGTAAGGGTTAGGGTTAGGGTTAGGTATATGGTTAAGGTTAGAGTAAGGGTTAGGGTTACGGTTAGGGTTATGTTTAGGGTTAGGGTTAGGGTAAGTGCAAGGGTTAGGGTTAGGTTTAGGGTTATGGTAGGGTTAAGGTTAGGGTTAGGGTTAGGGTTAGGGTTAGGTTTAGGTTAGGTTTTAGGGTAAGGGTAAGGGTTAGAGTTAGGCTTAGGCTTAGGGTTAGGGAAAGGGTAAGGTTTAGGGGTAGGGTTAGGGTTAGGGTAAGGATTAGGATTAGGTTTAGACCTAAGGTAAGGGTTAGGGTTAGGGTTAGGGTTAGCATTAAGGGTATTGTTAGTTTAGGGGTAAGGTTTAAGGTTAGGGTTAGCGTTATGGTTAGGGTTAGGGTTACGGTAAGGGTTAAGGTTAGGGTTATGCTTAGGGTAAGGATTAGGGTAAGGATAAGAGTTAGGCTTAGGGATAGGGTTAGGATTCAGGTTGGGTTTAGGGTTAGGGTTAGGGTTATGGTAAGGGTTAAGTTTAGGGTTAGGGTTAGGGTAAGCGTTAGGGTTAGGTTTAGAATTAGGGTAAGGGTAAGGGTAAGGTTTAGGGTTAGGGTTATGGTTTGGTTTATGGTTAGGTTTAGGGTTAGGGTTAGGGTTAGGGTTAGGGTTAGCGTTAGGGTAAGTGTAAGGGTTAGGGTTAGGGTTAAGGTAAGGGTCAGGGTTAGGTTTAGGGTTAGGGTTAGGTTTAGGGTAAGGATTAGGGTTAGGTTTGGGGTAAGGTTATGGTTTAGGGTTAGGTTTAGGGTTAGGGTTAGGGTAAGGGTAAGGGTTAGGGTTAGGGTTAGGTTTTGGTTTAGGGTTAGGGTTAGGTTTAGTGTTAGGGTTAGGGTAAGGCTAAGTGTTAAGGTTAGGGTTAGGGTTAGGGTAAGGGTTAGACTTAGGGTTATGGTTAGCGTAAGTGTAAGTGTTAGGTTTAGGGTTAGGTTTAGGGTAAGTGTTAGGGTAAGGGTTACGGTTAGGGTTAGGTTTAGTGTTGGGGTTAAGGTTAGGGTTAGTGTAAGGGTTAGGGTTATGGTTAGGGTTAGGTTTAGGGTTTGTTTAGGGTTACGGTTACAGTTAGGGTTAGGGTTAGGGTAAGGGTATGTGTTAAGGTTAGGTTTAGGGTTAGGGTTAGGGTTAGGGTTAGGTTTAGGGTAAGAGTTACGGTTAGGTTTAGGGTAAGGGTAAGGTTTAATGTTAGGGTTAGGGTTAGGTTTAGGGTAAGGGCAAGGGTTAGGGTTAGGGTTAGGGTAAGGTTAAGGGTTACAATTAGGGTTAGGGTTAGGGTTAGGGTTAGGGTTAGGGTTAGGGGAAGAGTAAGGGTTGGGTTTGGGTTAGGGTTAGGGATACGGTAAGGGTAAGGATAGGGTTAGGGTTCAGGTTAGGGTTGGAGTTAGGGTTAGGTTTAAGCTTAGGGTTAGGGTGAGGATAAGGTAAAGGTTAGTGTTAGGTTTAGGGTTAGGGTTAGGGTTAGGGTTAGGGTTTGGGTTAGGTTTAGGTTTAGGTTTAGGGTTAGGGATAGGGTAAGTGTAAGGGTTAGGGTTAAAGTTTGGTTTATGGTTAGGTTTAGGGTTAGGGTTAGGGTTAGGGTAAGGGTAAGGATTAGTTTTAGGATTAGGGTTAGGTTTAGGGTAAGTGTTAGGGTTAGGGTTAGGGTTAGGGTTAGGTTTAGGGTTAGGGTAAGGGTAAGGGTTGGATTAGGGTTAGGGTTAGGTTTAGTGTTGGGGTTAAGGTTAGGGTTAGGGTAAGGTTTAGGATTAGGGTTAGAGTTAGGTTTAGGGTTAGGGTTAGGGTTACAGTTAGTGTTAGGGTTAGGGTTACAGTAAGGGTATGTGTTAGGGTTAGGGTTAGGGTTAGTTTTAGGGTTAGCGTTAGGATAAGTGTAAGGGTTAGAGTTAGGGTTAAGGTAAGGGTAAGAGTTAGGGTTAGGGTTAGGTGTTAGGGTTAGGGTTAGGGTTAGGTTTAGGGTTAGGGTTAGGGTAAGGGTAAGGTTTAGGGTTAGGGTTAGGGTTAGGGTTAGGTTTAGGGTTAGGGTTAGGGTTAGGGTTAGGTGTTAGGGTTAGTGTTAGGGTTAGGGATAGGTTTAGGTTTAGGGTTAGGGTAAGGGTAAGTTTTAGGGTTAGGGTTAGGGTTAGGTTTAGACTTAGGGTTAGGGTAAGGGTAAGGTTAGGGTTAGGGTTAGGGTTAGGGTTAAAGTTAGGGTTAGGGTTAAGGTTAGGTTTAGGGTTATGGTTAGGTTTATGGTTAGGGTTAAGGTAAGGGTAAGGGTTAGTGTTAGGTTTAGGGTTAGCGAAAGGGTAAGGGTTAGGGTTAGGGTTCGGTTTAGGGTAAGGATTAGGTTTAGGGTTAGGGTTAGGGTAAGGGTTATGGTTAGGGTTAGAGTTAGCATTAAGGTTTAGGGTTAGGGTTAGGGTTAGGTTTAGGGTTAGGGTTAGGGTAAGGGTAAGGTTAGGGTAAGGGTTAGGGTTAGGGTTAAAGTTAGGGTTAGGGTTAAGGTTAGGGTTAGGGTTATGGTTAGGTTTAGGGTTAGGGTTAAGGTAAGGGTAAGGGTTAGGGTTAGGTTTAGGGTTAGCGAAAGGGTAAGGGTTATGGTTAGGGTTAGGTGTAGGGTAAGGATTAGGTTTAGGGTTAGGGTTAGGGTAAGGGTTATGGTTAGGGTTAGAGTTAGCATTAAGGTTAGGCGTAGGGTAAGGGTAAGGGTTAGGGTTAGGGTAAGGGTTACGGTTTGGTTTAGGGTTAGGTTTAGGGTTAGGGTTAGTGTAAGGGTAAGGGTTAGGGTTACGGTTAGGGTTTAGGTCAGGGTAAGGGTTAGGTTTAGGGTTAGGGTTAGGTTTAGGGTAAGGGTTAATGTTAGGTTTAGTGTAATGGTATGGTTTAGGTTTAGGGTTAGGGTTAGGGTTAGGTTTTGGGTAAGGGTAAGTGTTAGGGTTAGGGTTAGGTTTACGGTTAGGGTAAAGGGTAAGGTTTAGGGTTAGAGTTAGGGTTAGGGTTAGGGTAAGGGTTAGGGTTAGGGTTAGGGTTAGGTTTGGGGTTCGGGTAAGGGTAAGTGTTAGGGTTAGGGTTAGGGAAATGTTAGGGTTAGGGGTTAGGGTTAGTGTTACTGTTAGGTTAAGGGTTAGGGTTAGGGTTAGGGTTAGGGTAAGCGTATGTGTTAGTGTTAGTGTTAGGTATAGGATTAGGTTTAGGGTAATGTTTAGAGTTAGGGTTAGGGTTAGGTTTAGGGTTGGGGTTAAGGTTAGTGTTAGCGTTAGGGTAAGCTTAAGAGTTAGGGTAAGTGTAGGGTTAGGGATAGGGTTACGGTAGGGTATGGGTTAGGGTTAGTGTTAGGGTTAGGGTTTACTGTTAGGGTTAGGTTTAGTGTTAGGTTTAGGATAAGGGTAAGGGATAGGGTTAGGAATAGGGTTAGGGTTAGAGTTAGGTTTAGGATTATGGTAAGTGTTGGGGTTAGGGTTAGGGTTAAGGTTAGGGTTACGGTTAGGGTAAGGGTAAGGCTTACGTTAGGGTTAGGATCAGGGTTAGGTTAAGGGTTAGGTTTAGAGTTAGGGATAGGTTTAGGGTTAGGTTTAGGGATAGGGTTAGGGTAAGGGTAAGGGTTAGGTTTATGGTTAGTGTTAGTGTTAGGGTTAGGGTTAGGGTAAGGGTAATGGTTAGGGTTAGGTTTCGGGTTAGGGTTAGGGTAAGGGTAAGGGTTAGGTTTACAGTTAGGGTTAGGTTTAGGGTTTGGGTTAGGGTTAGGGTAAGGGTTAGGGTTAGGGTTTGGGTAAGGGTAAGGGTTAGGGTTAAGGTTAGCGTTAGGGTTAGGTTTAGAGTTAGGGTTAGGGTTAGGGTAACTAAAAGGGGTAGGTTTAGGGTTAGGGTTAGTGTAAGGGTTAGGGTTAGGGTTAAGATTAGGGTTAGTGGTTAGGGTTAGGGTTAGGGTTAGGGTAATGGTTAGGGTTAGGCTTAGGGGTTAGGATTAGGGTTAGGGTTAATTTATGGGTTAGGGTTAGGGTTTAGGCTTAGTATTAGGGTAAGTGTTAGGGTAACGCCAAGGGTTAGGGTTAGGTTTAGGGTTAGGGTTAAGGTTAGGGTAAGGGTAAGGTTTAGGGTTATGGTTAGGGTTAGGTTTAGGAATAGGATTAGGTTTAGGGTTAAGGTTAGGGTAAGGGTAAGGGTTAGGGTTAAGGTTAGGTTTAGGTTTAGGATTGGGGTTAAGGTAAGGGTAAGGTTTAGGGTTACATTTAGGGTTAGGGTTAGGGTAAGGGTAAAGGTGAGGGTTAGGGTTAGGGTTAGGGTTAGGGTTAGGGTTAAGGTATGGGTAAGGATTAGGGTTGGGGTTAGGGGTTATGGTTAGGGTTAGGTTTAGGGTTAGGGTTATGGTAAGGAAAAGGCATAGGTTTAGGGATAGGGCTAGGGTTAGGTTTAGGTTTAGGTTTAGGGTTAGGGAAAGGGTAAGGGTTAGGGTTAGGGTTAGGATTAGGGTTAGGGTTAAGCATAGGGATAGGGTTAGGGTAAGGGTAAGGGTTAGGTTAGGGTTAGGGTTAGGGTAAGGGTTATTGTTAGGGTTAGGGTTAGGGTTAGGCTTAGGGTTAGGGTTAGGGTTAGGGTAAGGGTAAGGGTTAGGGTTAGGTTTAGGGTTAGGTTTGGGTTAAGGTTTGTGTTAGGGTTAGGGTTAGGGTAAGGGTTAGGTTAGGGTTTGGGTTAGGGTTAGGGTAACCCTTACGGTTAAGGCTGAGGTTAGGTTTAGGGTTAGGGTTAGGGTTAGGGTAAGGGTTATGTTTAGGTTTAGGGTTAGGTTTAGGGTTAGGGTTAGGGTTAGGGTTGGGGTAAGGGTAAGGGTTAGGGTTAAGGTTAGGGTTAGGGTTAGGGTTAGTGATAGGGTAAGGGTAAGGGTTAGGTTTAGGTTTAGGGTTAGGTTTAGGGTAAGGGTAAGGGTTAGGTTTAAGGTTAGGTTTAGGTTTAGGGTTAGGGTTAGGGTTAGGGTTAGGGAAAGGATAAGGGTTAGGGTTAAGGTTAGGTTTAGGGCTAGGGTTAGGGTTAAGGTTAGTATTAGGGTTAGGGTAAGGGTAAGGGTTATGGTTAGGTTTGGGTTTAGGGTTAAGATAAGGTAAGGGTTAGGGTTAGGGTTAGTGTTAAGTTGAGGTTTAGGGTTAGCGCTACGGTAAGGGTAAGTGTTATGGTTAAAGTTAGAGTTAGGGTTAGGTTTAGGGTTCGGGTTAGGGTTAGGGTTAGGATGAGGATTAGGGTTGGGTTTAGGGTTAGGGTTAGGGTAAGGGTTAGGGTTAGGGTTAGGGTTATCGTTATGATAAGGGTAAGGCAGAGGGTTAGGGATAGGGTTAGGGTTAGGTTTAGGTTTAGGTTTAGGTTTAGGGTTAGGGTAAGGTTAAGGGTTAGGGTTAGGGTTAGGATTAGGGTTAGGGTTAAGGATAGGGATAGGGTTAGGGTAAGGGTAAGTGTTAGGTTTCGGTTAGGGTTAGGGTGAGGGTTAGGGTTAGGGTTAGGGTAAGAGTTAGGGTTAGGGTTAGGGTTGGGGTGAGGGTAAGGTTAAGAGTAAGGGTTAGGGTTAGGATTAGGGTTAGGGTTAGGGTTAGGGTTAGGGTTAGGTTTAGTGTTAGGTTTAGGGTAACAGTAAGGGTTAGAGTTAGGATTAGGGTTAGGGTTAGGGTAGGTTTAGGTTTAGGGTTAGGTTTAGGGTTAGGGTTAGGGTAAGAGTAAGGGTTAGGGTTAGGGTTAGTGTTAGGTTTAGTGTTGGGGTTAAGGTTATGGTTAGTGTAAGGGTTAGTGTTAGGGTTACGGTTAAGGTAAGGGTGAGGG
>JANJXV010000207.1:182500-192500 GCA_024803745.1 Megascapheus bottae
TTAGGTTTAGGGTTAGAGTTAGGGTAAGGGTGAGAGTTAGGGTTAGGGTAGGTGTTAGGGTAAGTATAAGTGTTAGGGTTAGGGTAACTGTTAGGATAAGGGTAAGGGTTAGGGTTAGGGTTAGGGGTTAGTGTTAGGGTTAGGGTTAGGTTTAGGGTTTGGGAAAGGGTTAGGTTTAGGGTTAGGGTTAGGGTTAGTGTTGGGTTTAGGGTTCAGGTTAGGGTAAGGGCAAGGGTTAGGGTTAGGTTTAGGGTTAAGGTTAGGGTTAGGGTTAGGGTTAGGGTTAGGTTGAGGGTTAGGGTTAGGTTAAGGGTAAGGGTTAGGGTTAGGGTTATGATTAGGGTTAGCGTTAGGTTTAGGGTTAGGGTAAGGGTTAAGGTTATGGTTAGGGTAAGGGTTAGGGTTAGGGTTAGGGTTAGGGTTAAGGTTACGGTTAGGTTTAGGGTTAGGGGTTAGGGTTAGTGTTATGTTTAGGCTTAGGGTTAGGGTAAGGATAAGAGTTAGGGTAAGGGATAGGGTTAGGGTTCCGGTTAGGTTTAGGGTTAGGGTTAGTGTAAGGGTTAGGGTTAGGGTTAGGGTTAGGGTTATGGTAAGTGTTAGGGTTAGGGTTAGGCTTAGAGTTAGGGTTAGGGTAAGGGTAAGGGATAGGGTAAGGGTAAGTGTTAGGGTTAGGGTGAGTGTTAGGGTTAGGGTAAGGGTAAGGGATAGGGGTAGGGATAGGGTTAGGGTTAGGTTTAGGGTTACGGTTAGGTTTAGGGTTAGGGTTAGGGTAAGGATAAGGGTTAGGGTTAAGGTTAGGGATAGGGTTAGGGTTAGGGTTAAGTTTAGGTTTAGAGTGAGGGTAAGGGTAAGGGTTAGGGTTAGGTTTATTGTTAGGGTTATGGTAAGGGTAAGGGTCAGAATTATGGTGAGGTTTAGGTTTAGGGTTAGGCTTAGGGTTAGGGTAAGTGTATGGTCAAGGGTTACGGTTAAGGTTAGGTTTACGTTTAGGGTTAGGGTTAGGGTAACTGTAAGTTTTAGGGTGAGGTTTAGGGTTATGGTAAGGGTAAGGGTTAGGTTTAGGGTTTGGGTTAGGTTTGGGGTTAGGGTTAGGGTAAGGATAAAGGTTAGGTTAGGGTTAGGGTTAGGGTTAGGGTTAGGGTTAGGGTTAAGGGTAGGGTTAGGGTGAGCATAGGGGTAAGGGTTAGGGTTAGGTTTATTGTTAGGGTTATGGTATGGGTAAGGGTTAGATTTAGGGTTAGGGTTAGGTTTAGGGTTAGGGTTAGGGTTAGGTTTAGGCTAAGGGTAAGTGTTAGGGTTAAGTTTAGGGTTAGGGTTAGGGTTAGGTTTAGGTTTAGGGTTAGGGTTAGGCTAAGGGTAAGGGCTAGGTTTAGGATTATGGTTAGGGTTAGGGTTAGGGTAATGGTTAGGTTAAGGTTAGGGTTAGGGTTAGGGTAAGAGTAAGGGTAAGGTTTAGGGTAAGGGTTAGGTTCAGTTTTCGGTTTGGGTTTTAAATTTAGGTTTAGGGTTAGTGTAAGGGTAAGGGTTAGGATTAGGGTTAGGGTTAGGGTAAGGTTTAGGGTTAGGGTTAGTATTAGGGTTATTTTTAGGGTTACGATTAGGGTTAGGGTTAGGCTTAGTGTTAGGGTTAGCGTTAGGGTAAGGGCAAGGGTTAGGGTAAGGTTTATGGTTAAGGTTAGGGTAAGGGTTAGGTTTAGGGTTAGGGTTAGGTTTTGGGTTAGGGTAAGGGTTAGGGTAAGGGTTAGGGTTAGAGTTCGGGTTACGGTTAGGGTTAGGGGTTAGGGTTAGTGTTAGGTTTAGGCTTAGGTTTAGGGTAAGGATAAGAGTTAGGTTACGGGATAGGGTTAGGTTTCCGGTTAGGTTTAGGGTTAGGGTTAGTGTAAGGGTTAGGGTTAGGGTTATGTTTAAGGTTAGGGTTAGGCTTAGAGTTAGGGTTAGGATAAGGGTAAGGGATAGGGTAAGGGTAACTGTTAGGGTTAGGGTGAGGGTAAGGGTAAGGGTTGGGGTTAGGTTTATTTTTAGGGTTATTGTAAGGGTAAGGGTCAGAGTTAGGGTTAGATTTAGGTTTAGGATTAGGGTTAGGTTTAGGGTTAGGGTAAGGGTTAGGGTTAAGGTTAGGGTTAGTGTTTGGTTTAGGGTTAGGGTTATGGTTATGGTAAGGGTAAGGTCTAGGGTTAGGATTAGGGTTAGGGTTAGGGTAAGGGTTAGGGTTACTGTTAGCGTTAGGTTTAGGGTTAGGGTTAGGGTAAGGGTAAGGGTTAGGGTTAGGGTTAGGGTCAGGTTTAGGGTTGGGTTTTAAGGTTTGGTTTAGGGTTAGGGTAAGGGTATGTATTAGGGTTAGGTTTAGGGTTAGGTTTAGGGTACGCGTTAGAATAAGGGTAAGTGTTAAGGTTAGGTTTAGGGTTAGGGTTAGGGTAGGGGTTACAGTAAGGGTAAGTGTTAGGGTTAGGTTTAGGTTTAAGGTTAGGTTTAGGGTAAGGGTTAGGGTTAAGGTCAGGGTTAGGGGTTAGGGTTAGGGTTAGGGTAAGGGTAAGGGGTAGGGTTAAGGTTAGGGTTAGGGTTAGCTGTTAGGGTAAGGGTTAGGGTTAGGGTTAGGTATATGGTTAAGCTTAGGGTAAGGGTTAGGGTTAGGGTAAGGATAAGGGTTAGTGTTAAGGTTAGGTAAGGGTAAGAGTTAGGGTTAGGGTTAGGGTTAGGGTTAAAGTTAGGGTTAGGGATAGGGTAAGGGTAAGGGTTAGGGTTAGGGTTAGGGTTTGGGTTAGTGTAAGTGTTAGGGTTAGGGTTAGGTTTAGGGATAGGGTAAGGGTAAGCGTTAGGGTGAAGGTTAGGTTTAGGGTTAGGATTAGGATTAGGGTTAGGGTAAGTGTAAGGGTTAGGGTTAGGTTTAGGGTTATGGTAAAGGTAAGGATTTAGTTTAGGGTTAGGATTAGGTTCAGGGTTAGAGTTAGGGTAAGGATAAGGGTTAGGGTTAAGGTTAGGGTGTGGGTTAGGTTTAAGGTTAAGGTTAGGGTTAGGGTGAGGGTAAGGGTAAGGGTAAGGGTTATGTTTAGGTTTTTTGTTAAGGTTATGGTAAGGGTAAAGGTTAGAGTTAGGGTTAGGATTAGGTTTAGGGTTAGGCTTAGGGTGAGGGTTAGGGTAAGGATAAGGGTTAGGGTTAAGGTTAGTGTTAGGGTTAGGGTTAGGTTTAGGGTTAGGGTTAGGTTTAGGGTTGGGTTTTAAGATTAGGGTTAGGTTTAGATTTAGTGTTAGCGTTAGCGTTAGGGTAAGGGTAAGGGTTGGGGTTAGGGTTAGATTTAGGTTTGGTTAGGGTTAGAGTAAGGGTAAGGGTTAGGGTTAGGGTAAGGGTAAGGTTTATGGTTAGGGTTAGGGCTAGGTTTAGGGTAAGAGTAAGGGTTAGGGTTAGGGGTAGGTTTAGGGTTAGTGTAAGGGTAAGGTTTAGGGTTAGGATTTGGTTAGGGTAAGGGTTAGGGTTAGGGTTAGGGTAGGGGTTAGGGTAAGGGTAAGGGTTAGGGTTAGGGTTAGGGATAGGTTTAGTGTTAGGGTAAGGGTAAGGGTTAGGGTTTGGGTTAGGGTAAGTGTCGGGTTTAGGGTTAGGGTAAGCGTAATGGTTAGGGTTAGGATTGGGGTTAGGTGTTAGAGTAAGGGTTAGGGTTAGGGTTAGGTATATGGTTAAGGTTAGAGTAAGGGTTAGGGTTACGGTTAGGGTTATGTTTAGGGTTAGGGTTAGGGTAAGTGCAAGGGTTAGGGTTAGGTTTAGGGTTATGGTAGGGTTAAGGTTAGGGTTAGGGTTAGGGTTAGGGTTAGGTTTAGGTTAGGTTTTAGGGTAAGGGTAAGGGTTAGAGTTAGGCTTAGGCTTAGGGTTAGGGAAAGGGTAAGGTTTAGGGGTAGGGTTAGGGTTAGGGTAAGGATTAGGATTAGGTTTAGACCTAAGGTAAGGGTTAGGGTTAGGGTTAGGGTTAGCATTAAGGGTATTGTTAGTTTAGGGGTAAGGGTTAGGGTTAGGGTTAGGGTTAGCGTTATGGTTAGGGTTAGGGTTACGGTAAGGGTTAAGGTTAGGGTTATGCTTAGGGTAAGGATTAGGGTAAGGATAAGAGTTAGGCTTAGGGATAGGGTTAGGATTCAGGTTAGGTTTAGGGTTAGGGTTAGGGTTATGGTAAGGGTTAAGTTTAGGGTTAGGGTTAGGGTAAGCGTTAGGGTTAGGTTTAGAATTAGGGTAAGGGTAAGGGTAAGGTTTAGGGTTAGGGTTATGGTTTGGTTTATGGTTAGGTTTAGGGTTAGGGTTAGGGTTAGGGTTAGGGTTAGCGTTAGGGTAAGTGTAAGGGTTAGGGTTAGGGTTAAGGTAAGGGTCAGGGTTAGGTTTAGGGTTAGGGTTAGGTTTAGGGTAAGGATTAGGGTTAGGTTTGGGGTAAGGTTATGGTTTAGGGTTAGGTTTAGGGTTAGGGTTAGGGTAAGGGTAAGGGTTAGGGTTAGGGTTAGGTTTTGGTTTAGGGTTAGGGTTAGGTTTAGTGTTAGGGTTAGGGTAAGGCTAAGTGTTAAGGTTAGGGTTAGGGTTAGGGTAAGGGTTAGACTTAGGGTTATGGTTAGCGTAAGTGTAAGTGTTAGGATTAGGTTTAGGTTTAGGGTAAGTGTTAGGGTAAGGGTTACGGTTAGGGTTAGGTTTAGTGTTGGGGTTAAGGTTAGGGTTAGTGTAAGGGTTAGGGTTATGGTTAGGGTTAGGTTTAGGGTTTGTTTAGGGTTATGGTTACAGTTAGGGTTAGGGTTAGGGTAAGGGTATGTGTTAAGGTTAGGTGTAGGGTTAGGGTTAGGGTTAGGGTTAGGTTTAGGGTAAGAGTTACGGTTAGGTTTAGGGTAAGGGTAAGGTTTAATGTTAGGGTTAGGGTTAGGTTTAGGGTAAGGGCAAGGGTTAGGGTTAGGGTTAGGGTAAGGTTAAGGGTTACAATTAGGTTTAGGGTTAGGGTTAGGGTTAGGGTTAGGGGAAGAGTAAGGGTTGGGTTTGGGTTAGGGTTAGGGATACGGTAAGGGTAAGGATAGGGTTAGGGTTCAGGTTAGGGTTGGAGTTAGGGTTAGGTTTAAGCTTAGGGTTAGGGTGAGGATAAGGTAAAGGTTAGTGTTAGGTTTAGGGTTAGGGTTAGGGTTAGGGTTAGGGTTTGGGTTAGGTTTAGGTTTAGGTTTAGGGTTAGGGATAGGGTAAGTGTAAGGGTTAGGGTTAAAGTTTGGTTTATGGTTAGGTTTAGGGTTAGGGTTAGGGTTAGGGTAAGGGTAAGGATTAGTTTTAGGATTAGGGTTAGGTTTAGGGTAATTGTTAGGGTTAGGGTTAGGGTTAGGGTTAGGTTTAGGGTTAGGGTAAGGGTAAGGGTTGGATTAGGGTTAGGGTTAGGTTTAGTGTTGGGGTTAAGGTTAGGGTTAGGGTAAGGTTTAGGATTAGGGTTAGAGTTAGGTTTAGGGTTAGGGTTAGGGTTACAGTTAGTGTTAGGGTTAGGGTTACAGTAAGGGTATGTGTTAGGGTTAGGGTTAGGGTTAGTTTTAGGGTTAGCGTTAGGATAAGTGTAAGGGTTAGAGTTAGGGTTAAGGTAAGGGTAAGAGTTAGGGTTAGGGTTAGGTGTTAGGGTTAGGGTTAGGGTTAGGTTTAGGGTTAGGGTTAGGGTAAGGGTAAGGTTTAGGGTTAGGGTTAGGGTTAGGGTTAGGGTTAGGTGTTAGAGTTAGTGTTAGGGTTAGGGATAGGTTTAGGTTTAGGGTTAGGGTAAGGGTAAGTTTTAGGGTTAGGGTTAGGGTTAGGTTTAGACTTAGGGTTAGGGTAAGGGTAAGGTTAGGGTTAGGGTTAGGGTTAGGGTTAAAGTTAGGGTTAGGGTTAAGGTTAGGTTTAGGGTTATGGTTAGGTTTATGGTTAGGGTTAAGGTAAGGGTAAGGGTTAGTGTTAGGTTTAGGGTTAGCGAAAGGGTAAGGGTTAGGGTTAGGGTTCGGTTTAGGGTAAGGATTAGGTTTAGGGTTAGGGTTAGGGTAAGGGTTATGGTTAGGGTTAGAGTTAGCATTAAGGTTTAGGGTTAGGGTTAGGGTTAGGTTTAGGGTTAGGGTTAGGGTAAGGGTAAGGTTAGGGTAAGGGTTAGGGTTAGGGTTAAAGTTAGGGTTAGGGTTAAGGTTAGGGTTAGGGTTATGGTTAGGTTTAGGGTTAGGGTTAAGGTAAGGGTAAGGGTTAGGGTTAGGTTTAGGGTTAGCGAAAGGGTAAGGGTTATGGTTAGGGTTAGGTGTAGGGTAAGGATTAGGTTTAGGGTTAGGGTTAGGGTAAGGGTTATGGTTAGGGTTAGAGTTAGCATTAAGGTTAGGCGTAGGGTAAGGGTAAGGGTTAGGGTTAGGGTAAGGGTTACGGTTTGGTTTAGGGTTAGGTTTAGGGTTAGGGTTAGTGTAAGGGTAAGGGTTAGGGTTACGGTTAGGGTTTAGGTCAGGGTTAGGGTTAGGTTTAGGGTTAGGGTTAGGTTTAGGGTAAGGGTTAATGTTAGGTTTAGTGTAATGGTATGGTTTAGGTTTAGGGTTAGGGTTAGGGTTAGGTTTTGGGTAAGGGTAAGTGTTAGGGTTAGGGTTAGGTTTACGGTTAGGGTAAAGGGTAAGGTTTAGGGTTAGAGTTAGGGTTAGGGTTAGGGTAAGGGTTAGGGTTAGGGTTAGGGTTAGGTTTGGGGTTCGGGTAAGGGTAAGTGTTAGGGTTAGGGTTAGGGAAATGTTAGGGTTAGGGGTTAGGGTTAGTGTTACTGTTAGGTTAAGGGTTAGGGTTAGGGTTAGGGTTAGGGTAAGCGTATGTGTTAGTGTTAGTGTTAGGTATAGGATTAGGTTTAGGGTAATGTTTAGAGTTAGGGTTAGGGTTAGGTTTAGGGTTGGGGTTAAGGTTAGGGTTAGCGTTAGGGTAAGCTTAAGAGTTAGGGTAAGTGTAGGGTTAGGGATAGGGTTACGGTAGGGTATGGGTTAGGGTTAGTGTTAGGGTTAGGGTTTACTGTTAGGGTTAGGTTTAGTGTTAGGTTTAGGATAAGGGTAAGGGATAGGGTTAGGAATAGGGTTAGGGTTAGAGTTAGGTTTAGGATTATGGTAAGTGTTGGGGTTAGGGTTAGGGTTAAGGTTAGGGTTACGGTTAGGGTAAGGGTAAGGCTTACGTTAGGGTTAGGATCAGGGTTAGGTTAAGGGTTAGGTTTAGAGTTAGGGATAGGTTTAGGGTTAGGTTTAGGGATAGGGTTAGGGTAAGGGTAAGGGTTAGGTTTATGGTTAGTGTTAGTGTTAGGGTTAGGGTTAGGGTAAGGGTAATGGTTAGGGTTAGGTTTCGGGTTAGGGTTAGGGTAAGGGTAAGGGTTAGGTTTACAGTTAGGGTTAGGTTTAGGGTTTGGGTTAGGGTTAGGGTAAGGGTTAGGGTTAGGGTTTGGGTAAGGGTAAGGGTTAGGGTTAAGGTTAGCGTTAGGGTTAGGTTTAGAGTTAGGGTTAGGGTTAGGGTAACTAAAAGGGGTAGGTTTAGGGTTAGGGTTAGTGTAAGGGTTAGGGTTAGGGTTAAGATTAGGGTTAGTGGTTAGGGTTAGGGTTAGGGTTAGGGTAATGGTTAGGGTTAGGCTTAGGGGTTAGGATTAGGGTTAGGGTTAATTTATGGGTTAGGGTTAGGGTTTAGGGTTAGTATTAGGGTAAGTGTTAGGGTAACGCCAAGGGTTAGGGTTAGGTTTAGGGTTAGGGTTAAGGTTAGGGTAAGGGTAAGGTTTAGGGTTATGGTTAGGGTTAGGTTTAGGAATAGGATTAGGTTTAGGGTTAAGGTTAGGGTAAGGGTAAGGGTTAGGGTTAAGGTTAGGTTTAGGTTTAGGATTGGGGTTAAGGTAAGGGTAAGGTTTAGGGTTACATTTAGGGTTAGGGTTAGGGTAAGGGTAAAGGTGAGGGTTAGGGTTAGGGTTAGGGTTAGGGTTAGGGTTAAGGTATGGGTAAGGATTAGGGTTGGGGTTAGGGGTTATGGTTAGGGTTAGGTTTAGGGTTAGGGTTATGGTAAGGAAAAGGCATAGGTTTAGGGATAGGGCTAGGGTTAGGTTTAGGTTTAGATTTAGGTTTAGGGTTAGGGAAAGGGTAAGGGTTAGGGTTAGGGTTAGGATTAGGGTTAGGGTTAAGCATAGGGATAGGGTTAGGGTAAGGGTAAGGGTTAGGTTAGGGTTAGGGTTAGGGTAAGGGTTATTGTTAGGGTTAGGGTTAGGGTTAGGCTTAGGGTTAGGGTTAGGGTTAGGGTAAGGGTAAGGGTTAGGGTTAGGTTTAGGGTTAGGTTTGGGTTAAGGTTTGTGTTAGGGTTAGGGTTAGGGTAAGGGTTAGGTTAGGGTTTGGGTTAGGGTTAGGGTAACCCTTACGGTTAAGGCTGAGGTTAGGTTTAGGGTTAGGGTTAGGGTTAGGGTAAGGGTTATGTTTAGGTTTAGGGTTAGGTTTAGGGTTAGGGTTAGGGTTAGGGTTGGGGTAAGGGTAAGGGTTAGGGTTAAGGTTAGGGTTAGGGTTAGGGTTAGTGATAGGGTAAGGGTAAGGGTTAGGTTTAGGTTTAGGGTTAGGTTTAGGGTAAGGGTAAGGGTTAGGTTTAAGGTTAGGTTTAGGTTTAGGTTTAGGGTTAGGGTTAGGGTTAGGGTTAGGGAAAGGATAAGGGTTAGGGTTAAGGTTAGGTTTAGGGCTAGGGTTAGGGTTAAGGTTAGTATTAGGGTTAGGGTAAGGGTAAGGGTTATGGTTAGTTTTGGGATTAGGGTTAAGATAAGGGTAAGG
This sequence comes from Megascapheus bottae, assembly GCA_024803745.1. Taxonomy (NCBI): domain Eukaryota; kingdom Metazoa; phylum Chordata; class Mammalia; order Rodentia; family Geomyidae; genus Megascapheus; species Megascapheus bottae. The sequence continues at coordinate 191,246 of JANJXV010000207.1, forward strand.
GTTAGGGTTAGGGTTAGTGTTAAGTTGAGGTTTAGGGTTAGCGCTACGGTAAGGGAAGTGTTATGGTTAAAGTTAGAGTTAGGGTTAGGTTTAGGGTTCGGGTTAGGGTTAGGGTTAGGATGAGGATTAGGGTTGGGTTTAGGGTTAGGGTTAGGGTAAGGGTTAGGGTTAGGGTTAGGGTTATCGTTATGATAAGGGTAAGGCAGAGGGTTAGGGATAGGGTTAGGGTTAGGTTTAGGTTTAGGTTTAGGTTTAGGGTTAGGGTAAGGTTAAGGGTTAGGGTTAGGGTTAGGATTAGGGTTAGGGTTAAGGATAGGGATAGGGTTAGGGTAAGGGAAAGTGTTAGGTTTCGGTTAGGGTTAGGGTGAGGGTTAGGGTTAGGGTTAGGGTTAGGGTAAGAGTTAGGGTTAGGGTTAGGGTTGGGGTGAGGGTAATGTTAAGAGTAAGGGTTAGGGTTAGGATTAGGGTTAGGGTTAGGGTTAGGGTTAGGGTTAGGTTTAGTGTTAGGTTTAGGGTAACAGTAAGGGTTAGAGTTAGGATTAGGGTTAGGGTTAGGGTAGGTTTAGGTTTAGGGTTAGGTTTAGGGTTAGGGTTAGGGTAAGAGTAAGGGTTAGGGTTAGGGTTAGTGTTAGGTTTAGTGTTGGGGTTAAGGTTAGGGTTAGTGTAAGGGTTAGGGTTAGGGTTACGGTTAAGGTAAGGGTGAGGGTTAGGGTTAGGGTTAGGTTTAGGGTTAGGTTAAGGGTAAGGGTTAGGTTATGGGTAGGGTTAGGTTTAGGGTAAGGGTAAGGGTTAGGGTTAGGTTTAGGGTTAGGTTTGGGTTAAGGTTTGTGTTAGGGTTAGGGTTAGGGTAAGGGTTAGGTTAGGGTTTGGGTTAGGGTTAGGGTAAAGCTTAGGGTTCGGGCTGAGGTTAGGTTTAGGGTTAGGGTTAGGGTCTGGGTAAGGGTTATGTTTAGGGTTAGGGTTAGGTTTACGGTTAGGGTTAGGGTTAGGGTTGGGGTAAGAGTAAGGGTTAGGGTTAAGGTTAGGGTTAGGGTTAGGGTTAGCGATAGGGTAAGGGTAAGGGATAGGGTTAGGTTTAGGGTTAGGTTTAGGGTAAGGGTAAGGGTTAGGTTTAGGGTTAGGGTTAGGTTTAGGTTCAGGGTTAGGGTTAGGGTTAGGATTAGGGAAAGGATAAGGGTTAGGGTTAAGGTTAGATTTAGGGCTAGGGTTAGGGTTAAGGTTAGTATTAGGGTTAGAGTAAGGGTAAGGGTTATGG
>JANJXV010000207.1:195000-200000 GCA_024803745.1 Megascapheus bottae
TATGGTTAGGGTTAGGTTTAGGGTTAGGGTTATGGTAAGGGTAAGGCATAAGTTTAGGGATAGGGTTAGGGTTAGGGTTAGGTTTAGGATTAAGATTAGGGTAAGGGTAAGAGTTAGGGTTAGGTTTAAGGTTAGGATTAGGTTTAGGGTAAGGGTAAGGGTTAGGTTAGGGTTAGGGTTAAGGTAAGGTTTAGGGTTAGGGTTAGGTTTAGGGTTAGGGTTAGGGTTATGATTAGTGTAAGGGCAAGGGTTAGGGTTAAGGTTAGGGTTAGGGTTAGGATTAGGGTTAGGGTAAGGGAAAGTGTTAGGGTTAGGTTTAGTGTTAGGGTTAGGATAAGCGTAAGGGTTAGGTTTAGGGTTAGGGTTAGGTTTAGGATTAGGGTTAGGGTTAGGGAAAGAATAAGGGTTAGGGCTAAGGTTAGGTTTAGGGTTAGGGTTAGTGTTAAAGTTAGAGTTAGGGTTAGGGTAAGGGTAAGGGTTAGGGTTACTTTTAGGGTTAGGGTTAGGGTAAGGGTAAGGGTTAGGGTTAGGTTTATGTTTAGGGTTACAATTAGGGTTAGGTTTAGGGTTAGGGTAAGAGTAAGGGTTAGTGTTAGGATTAGGCTTAGGGTTAGGGTTAGGTTTAGGGTTATGTTTAGGGTTAGGGTTAGGGTAAGAGTAAGGGTCAGGTTTAGGGTGAGTGTTAGGTTTAGTGTTGGGGTTAAGGTAAATGTTTAGGGTAAGGGTTCGGGTTAGGGTTACGGTTAAGGTAAGGGTGAGGGTTAGGGTTAGGTTTAGGTTTAGGGTAAGGATTAGAGTTAGGTTTAGGGTAAGGGTAAGTTTTAGGGTTAGGGTTAGGTTTAGGGTTAGGGTAAGGGTAAGGGTTAGGTTATGGGTAGGGTTAGGGTTAGGGTAAGGGTTAGGTTTAAAGTTAAGTTTAAGTTTAGGGGTAGGGTTAGGGTTAGGGTTAGGGTAAGGGTAAGGGTTAGGGTTATGGTTAGGGTTATGGTTAGGGTTAGGGTTAGGGTGAGGGTAAGGGGTAGGGTTAGGTTTAGGGTTAGGGTTAGGGTAAGGGTAATGGTTAGGTTAGGGTTAGGGTTAGGGTTAAGGTTAGGGCTAGTGTTAGGATAAGGGTAAGGGTTAGGTTAGGGCCAGTGTTAGGGTTAGCGTAAGGGATAGGGTTAGGGTTAGGTTTAGGGTTAGGGTTAGCGTTAGGGTTAGGGTAAGGGTAAGGGTTTGGGTTAGGTTTAGGGTTAGGGTTAGGGTAAGGGTAAGGGTAAGGTTTAGGCTTAGGGTTAGGGTTAGGTTTAGGGTAAGGGTAAGGGTTAGGTTTAGGGTTAGGGTTGGGGTTAAGGTTAGGGCTAGCGTAAGGGTAAGGGTTAGGGTTAGGGTTAGGGGTTACGGTTAGGGTTAGGTTGAGGGTTAGGGTTAGAATAAAGGTAAGGGATAGCGGTAGGGATAGGGTTTGGTTTAGGGTTATGTTTAGTGTTAGGGTTAGGGTAAGGGTAAGGGTTAGGGTTAGGGTAGGTTTGGGGTTAGGGTTAAGTTTAGAGTTAGGGTTACGATAAAGGTAAGGGTTTGGTTACGGTTAGGCTTAGGGTAAGGGTTAAGGCTAGGGTTAAGGTTATGTTTAGGCCTAGGGTTAGGGTTAAGGTTAGGATTAGGGTTAGGGTAAGGGTAAGGGTTAGGGTTAGGTTTAGGGATAGGGTTAGGCTAAGGGTACTGGTTAGGGTTAGGGTTAGTGTTAGGTTGAGGCTTAGGGTTAGGGTTAGGGTTAGGGAAAGGCTAAGTGTTAGGGTTAAGGTTAGGGTTAGTGTTAGGTTTATGGTTAGGGTTAGGGTAAGGATTAGGGTTAGGAATAGGGTTAGGGTTAGAGTTAGGGTAAGGGTTAGGGTTAGGGTTAGGGTTATTGTTAGGTTTATGGTTAGGGTTAGGGTAAGGGTAAGTGTTAGGGTTAGCGTTAGTTTTATTTTTGGGGTTAAGGTTAGGGTTAGGGTAAGGGTTATTGTTAGGGTTAGGGGTAGGTTTAGGGTTAGGTTTAGGGTTACGGTTAGGGTTAGGGTAAGGGTATATGTTAGGGTAAGGGTTAGGGTTAGGGTTTGGTTTAGCGTTAGGGTAAGGGTAAGGGTTAGGGTAAGGGTTAGGGTTAAGGTAAGGGTAAGGGTTAGGGTTAAGTTAAGGGTAAGGGTTAGGGTTAGGGTCAGGGTGAGGTTTAGTGTAAGGGTTAGGGTTAGGTTTAGTGTAAGGGTTAGGTTTAGTGTTAGGGTTATGATAAGGGTAAGGGTTTGGGTTGGGTTTAGGGTTAAGGTTAGGGTTAGGATTAGGGTAATAGTAAGGGTAAGGGTTAGGTTATGGTTAGGGTTAGGTTAGGGTAAGGGTTAAGTTTAGAGTTTGGGTTCGGTTTACATGTAGGGTTAGGGTTAGGTTTAGAGTTAGGGTTAGGGTAAGGGTAAGGGTTAGGTTTCAGGTTCGGGTTAGGTTTAGGGTCAGGGTTAGGGTTAGGGTTAGGGAAAGGATAAGGGTTAGGGTTAAGGTTAGGTTTAGGGTTAGGGTTAGGGTTAGGGTAAGTGTAAGGGTTAGGTTAGGGTTAGGGTTAGGGTTAAGGTAAGGGTTAGGGTTAGGGTAAGGGTAAGGGTTACGGTTAGGGTTAGGTTTAGGTTTAGGGTTAGGGTTAGGGTATGGGTTATGATTAGGTTTAGGGTTTGGTTTAGGGTTAGGGTTAGGGTAAGGGTAAGGGTTAGGGTTAGGTTTAGGGTAGGGTTATGGTAAAGGTAACGGTTAGGTTAGGGTTAGGGTTAGGGTTAAGGTTAGGGTCAGGGATAGGGTAAGGGTAAGGGTTAGGTTAGGGTTAGGGTTAGGGTAAGGATGAGGGTTAGGGTTGGGGTTACGTTTAGGGTTAGGGTTAGGGTTAGGGTAAGGGTTAGGTTTAGTGTTAGGGTTAGGTTTAGGGTTAGGGTTAGGTTTAGGGTTATGGTAAGGGTAAGGGTTAGGGTAAAGGTTAGGGTTGGGGTTAGGGTTATGGTAAGGGTAAGGGTTAGGGTTAGGTTTAGGGTTAGGTTTAGGGTAAGGGTAAGGTTTAGGTTTAGGGTTAAGGTTAGTTTTAGGGTTAGGGTTAGGGTTATGGTTAGGGAAAGAATAAGGTTTAGGGTTAGGCTTAGGGTTAGGGTTAGGGTAGGGATAGAGTAAGGGTAAGGGTTAGGGTTAGGGTTAGGGTTACTTTTAGGGTTAGGGTTAGGGTTAGGGTAAGGGTTAGGGTTAGTGTTAGGCTTAGGTTTAGGGTTAGGGTAGGGGTTAGGGTTAGGGTTAGTGTAAGAGTAAGTGTTAGGGTTAGGATTAGGGTTTGGATTAGGGTAAGGGTTAGGGTTAGGGTTAGGTTTAGGGTTAGGTTTAGGGTAAGGGTAAGGGTTAGCGTTAGGGTTAGAGTTAGGTTTAGTGTTGGGGTTAAGGTTAGGGTCAGGGTAAGGGTTAGGGTTAGGGTTAGTTTTACGTTTAAGGTAAGGTTAAGGGTTAGGGTTAGGGTTAGGGTTAGGTTTAGGGTAAGGTTTAGAGTTAGGTTTAGGGTAAGGGTAAGGTTTAGGGGTAGGGTTAGGGTTAGGGGAAGGGTAAGGGTTAGGGTTAGGGTTAGGTTTAGGATTAGGTTTAGGGTTAGGCTAAGGGTAAGGGTTAGGGTTAGGGTTAGGGAGAGGGTTAGGGTAAGGGTTAGGGTTAGGTTTATGGTTAGGGGTTATGTTTAGGCTTAGGTTTAGGGTTAGGGTTATGGTAAAGGTAAGACATAGGGTTAGGGATAGGGATAGGGTTAGGGTTAAGTTTAGGGTTAGAAGTAGGGTAAGGGTAAGGGTTAGTTTTAGGTTTAGTGTTAGGGTTAAGGTTAGGGTTAGGGTTAGGGGTAGGGGTAGGGTTAGGGTAAGGGTAAAGGTTAGGTTAGGGTTAGGGTTAGGGTTAAGGTTAGGTTTAGGGTTAGGGTGAGGGTAAGGGTTAGGTTAGGGTTTGGGTTAGGGTTAGGGTAAGTGTTTGAGTTAGGGTTAGGTTTAGGGTTAGGTTAGGGTTAGGGTTAGGGTTAGGGTAAGGATTAGGGTTAGGGTTGGGGTTAGGTTTCGGTTAGGTTTAGGGTTAGGGTAAGGGCTAGGTTTAGGGTTAGTGTTAGGTTTAGGGTTAGGGTTAGGGTTAGTGTTAGGTTTAGTGTTGGAGTTAAGGTTAGGGTTAGCGTAAGGGTTAGGGTTAGGGTTAGGGTTACGGTTAAGGTAAGGGTAAGGGTTAGGGTTATGTTTAGGGTAAGGGTTAGTGTTTGGTTTAGGGTAAGGGTAAGTTTTAGGGTTAGGGTTAGGTTTAGGGTTAGTTTAAGTGTAAGGTTTAGGGTTAGGTTTAGGTTTAGGATTAGGTTTAGGGTTAGGGTAAGGGTAAAGTTTAGGGTTATGTTTAGGGATAGGGTTAGGGTTAGAGTTAGGGGTTATGGTTAGGGATAGGTTTAGGGTTAGGGTTATAATAAGGGTAAGAGTTCGGGTTGGGTTTAGGGTTAAGGTTAGGGTTAGGGTTAGGGTAAGGGTAAAGGTAAGAGTTAGGTTATGGTTAGGGTTAGGTTAGGGTAAGGGTTAGGTTTAGAGTTAGGGTTCAGTTTAGGTGTAGGGTTAGGGTTAAGGTTAGGTTTAGGGTTAGGCTAAGGGTAAGGGTTAGGGTTAGGGTTAGGGATAGGGTTAGGGTAAGGGTAAGGGTTAGGGTTAGGGTTAGTGTTAGGTTGAGGTTTAGGGTTAGGGTTAGGGATAGGCTAAGTGTTAGGGTTAAGATTAGGGTTAGTGTTAGGTTTATGTTTAGGGTTAGGGTAAGGATTAGGGTTAGGGTTAGGGTTAGGGTTAGGGTAAGGGTAAGGGATAGGGTTAGGTTTAGCGTTAGGTTTAGGGTTAGGGTAAGGGTAAGGGTTAGCGTTAGCTTTAGGGTAAGGGTTAGGGTTAGATTTAGGGTTAGGGTTTTGGTTAGGGTAAGGGTAAGTGTTAGGGTTAGGGTTATGGTTAGGATAAGGGTAAGGG
>JANJXV010000207.1:205000-225000 GCA_024803745.1 Megascapheus bottae
TTAGGGTTAAGGTTAGGGTTAGGGTTAGGGTTAGGGTTAGGGTAAGGGTAAGGGTTAGGTTAGGGTTAGGGTTAGGGTTTGGGTAAGGTTTAGGGTTAGGGTTAGGTTTAGGGTTAGGGTTAGGGTAAGGGTAAGAGTTTGGGTTAGGTTTAGGGTAGGGTTACTGTAACGGTAAGGGTTAGGTTAGGGTTAGGGTTAGGGTTAGGATTAGGGTTACGGTTAGGGTAAGGGTTAGGTTAGGGTTATGGTTAGGGTTAGGGTAAGGATTAGGGTTAGGGTTGGTGTTAGGTTTAGGGTTAGGGTTAGGGTTAGGGTAAGGGTTAGGTGTAGGGTTAAGTTTAGTTTTAGGGTTAGGGTTAGGGTTAGGGTAAGGTAAGGGTTAGGGTAAAGGTTAGGGTTAGGTTAGGTTTAGGGTAAGGGTAAGGGTTAGGGTTAGGTTTAGGGTTAGGTTTAGGGTAAGGGTAAGGGTTAGGTTTAGGGTTAGGGTTAGGTTTAGGGTTAGGGTTAGGGTTAGGGTTAGGGTGAGGGAAAGAATAAGGTTTAGGTTTAAGGTTAGGTTTAGGCCTAGGGTTAGTGTTAAGGTTAGGATTAGGGTTAGGGTAAGGGTAAGGGTTAGGGTTAGGTTTAGGGACAGGGTTAGGGTAACGGTAAGGGTTAGGGTTAGGTTTAGGGTTAGGGTTAGGGTTAGGGTAAGGATTAGGGTTATGAATAGGGTTAGGGTTAGGGTAAGGGTTAGCGTTAGGGTTAGGGTTATTGTTAGGTTTATGTTTAGGGTTAGGGTAAGGGTAAGGGTTAGGGTAAGGGTTAGGTTTATTGTTGGGGTTAAGGTTAGGATTAGGGTAAGTGTTAGAGTTAGGCTTAGGTTTTGGTTTAGGGTTAGGTTTAGGGTTACGGTTAGGGTTAGGGTAAGGGTATGTGGTAGGGTAAGGGTTAGGGTTAGGGTTAGGTTTAGCTTTAGGGTAAGGGTAAGGGTTAGGGTAAGGGTTAGGGTTAAGGTAAGGGTAAGGGTTAGGGTTAGGGTCAGAGTTAGGTTTAGTGTAAGGGTTAGGGTTAGGTTTATTGTAAGTGTAAGGTTTAGGGTTAGGGTTAGGGTTAGGGTAAGGGTTAGGTTTAGGGTGAGGTTTAGGATTAGGGTAAGGGTTAGGTTTAGGGTTAGGGTAAGAGTTAGGGTTAGGATAAGGGTAGGGTTAGTGTTAGGGTTAGGGTTAGTGGTTAGGGTTAGGGTTAGGGTAAGGGTTTGGGTTAGGGTTAGGGGTTAGGGTAAGGGTTAGTGTTAGGGTAAATTGTAGGGTTAGGGGTTAGGGTTAGTGTTAAGGTTAGGTTAAGTTTTATGTTTAGGATTAAGGTTAGGGTTAGGATAAGGGTTATGGTTAGGGTTAGGGTAAGGGTTAGGGTTTGGGTTAGGGTTAGGGTTAGGGTTAGTGGTTAGGGTTAGGGTTAGGGTAAGGGTTAGAGTTAGGGTTACATGTTAGGATTAGGGTTAGGGTTAGGGTAAATGTTAGTGTTGTGGGTTAGGTTTAGTATTAAGGTTAGGTTAAGGGTTAGGTTTAGGATTAGGTTTAGGATTAGGATAAGGGTTAGGGTTAGGGTTAGGATTAGGGTTAAGGTAAGGTAAGTGTTAGGGTAAGGGTAAGAGTTAGGGTTAGGTTTAGGGTTAGGGTTAGGGTAAGGGTAAGGGTTAGGTTTATGGTTAGGGGTTATGGTTAGGGTTATGTTTAGGGTTAGGTTTATGGTAAGGGTAAGGCAATGGGTTAGGGATAGGTTTACGGTTAGTGTTAGGTTTAGGGTTAGGATTAGGGTAAAGGTAAGGGTTAGTGTTAGTGTTAGGGTTAGGGTTAAGTTAGGGTTAGGGTTAGGGTAAGGGTTAGGGTTAGGGTTAGGATTAGGTTTAGGGTTAGGGTTAGGGTAATGGTAAGGTTTAGGGTTAGGTTTAGGGTTAGTTTAAGGGTAAGGGTTAGGGTTAGGGTCAGGTTTAGCGTTAGGTTTAGGGTTAGGGCAAGGGTAAGGATTAGGGTTAGGTTTAGGGTTAGTGTTAGGGATAGGGTTAGGGTTAGGGTTAGGGTAAGGGTTAGGGTTAGGTTTAGGGTTAGTGTTAGGGAAAGGGTAAGGGTTACAGTTAGGTTTACGGTTAGCGGTTATGGTTAGAATTAGGTTTAGGGTTAGGGTTAGGGTAAGGGTAAGGGATAGGGTTAAGGATAGGGTTTCGGTTAGGGTTAGGTTTAGGGTTAGGGTTAGGGTTAGGGTTAGGGTTACGGTAAGTGTTAGGTTTAGGTTTAGGTTTAGGTTTAGGGTTAGGATTACGGTTAGGTTTAGGGTAAGGGTAAGGGTTAGTGTTAAAGTTAGGGTTAGGGTTAGGATTAGGGTTAGGGTAAGGGTAAGGGTCAGGGTAAGGTTTAGGGTTAGGTTTAGGGTAAGGGTAACTGTTAGGTTTAGGGTTAGAGTTAGGTTTAAGGTTAGGGTTAGGTTTATGGTTAGGGTAAGGGTAAGGGTTACGGCTAAGGTTAGGTTTAGGGTTAGGGTTAGGGATAACGTTAGGTTTAGGGTTAGGGTTAAGGTTAGGGGTAGGGTTAGGGTAAGTGTAAGGGTTAGAGTGAGGGTTAGGTTTAGGTTTAGGGTTAGGGTAGGGGTTAGGTTTAGGGTTATTGTAAGAGTAAGGTTAGGGTTAGGATTAGGGTTTCGGTTAGGGTAAGGGTTAGGGTTAGGGTTAGGTTTAGGGTTAGGTTTTGGGTTAGGGTTAGGGTAAGGGTAAGGGTTAGGGTTAGGGTTAGTGTTAGGTTTAGTGTTGGGGTTAAGGTTAGGGTTAGGTTAAGGGTTATGGTTAGGGTTAAGGTTAAGTTAAGGGTAAGGGTTAGGGTTAGGGTTAGGTTTAGAGTAAGGATTAGAGTTAGGTTTAGGGTAAGGGTAAGGTTTAGGGTTAGGCTTAGGTTTAGGGTTAGGGTAAGGGTAATGGTTAGGGTTAGGGTTAGGTTTAGGAGTAGGTTTAGGGTTAGGGTAAGGGTAAGGGTTAGGGTTAGGGTTAGGGATAGGGTTAGGGTAAGGGTTAGGGTTAAGGTTAGGGTTGGGTGAGGGTAAGGGTAAGGGTAAGGATTAGGTTTAGGGTTAGGATAAGGGTAAGGGTTAGTGTTAGGTCTATGGTTGTGGTAAGGGTATGGGTTAGGGTTAGGGTTAGGTTTAGGGTTGGGGTTATGATAAGGGTAAGGGTTCGGGTTGGGTTTGGGGTTAAGGTTAGGGTTAGGGTGAGGGTAAGGGTAAGGGTAAGTATTAGGTTATGGTTAGGGTTAGGTTAGGGTAAGGGTTAGGTTTAGATTTAGGGTTAGGTTTAGGTTTAGGGTTAGTGTTAGGGTTAGGGTTAGGGTAAGGGTAAGGGTTAGGTTTCGGGTTAGGGTTAGGTTTAGGGTTAAGGTTAGGGTTAGGTTTAGGGTTAAGGTTAGGGTTAGGGTTAGCGAAAGGATAAGGGTTAGGATTAATGTTAGGTTTAGGGTTAGGGTTAGGTTTAGGGTTAGTTTTAGGGTTAGGGTAATGGTAAGGGTTAGGGTTAGGGTTAGGATTAGGGTTAGGATTAGGGTTAGGGTTAGTGGTTAGGGTTAGGTTTAGGGTAAGGGATAGGGTTAGGGTTAGGGGTTAGGATTAGGTTTAGGGTTAGGGTAAAGGTTAAGGTTGGGGGTTAGGTTTAGTGTTAAGTTAGGTTAAGGGTTAGATTTAGAATTAGGGTTAGGGTTAGGATAAGGGTTAGGGTTAGGTTTAGGATTAGGGTTAGGGTAAGGGTAAGTGTTAGGGTAAGGGTAAGAGTTAGGGTTAGGGTTAGGGTAAGGGTAAGGGTTAGATTTATGGTTAGGGGTTATGTTTAGGGTTAGGTTTAAGGTTAGGGTTATGGTAAAGTTAAAGCATAGGGTTAGGGATAGGGATAGGGTTAGGGTTAAATTTAGGGTTAGAAGTAGGGTAAGGGTAAGGGTTAGTGTAAGGTTTAGTGTTAGGGTTAAGGTTAGGGTTAGGGTTAGGGTTAGGGTTAGGGTAATGGTAAGGGTTAGGTTAGGGTTAGGGTTAGGGTTAAGGTTAGGGTTAGGGTTAGGGTAAGGGTAAGGGTTAGCTTAGGGTTAGGGTTAGGGTAAGGATTAGGGTTCGGGTTGATGTTAGGTTTAGGGTTAGGGTTAGGGTTAGGGGAAGGGTTAGGTGTAGGGTTACGGTTAGCTTTAGGGTTAGGGTTAGGGTTAGGGTTAGGGTAAGGTAAGGGTTAGGGGAAAGGTGAGGGTTAGGGTTAGGTTTAGGGTAAGGTTAAGGTTTAGGGTTAGGTTTAGGGTTAGGTTTAGGGTAAGGTAAGGGTTAGGTTTAGGGTTAGGATTAGGGTTAGGGTTAGGGTTAGGGTTAGGGAAAGAATAAGGTTTAGGGTTAAGGTTAGGTTTGGGCCTAGGGTTAGGGTTAAGGTTAGGATTAGGGTAAGGGTAAGGGTAAGGGTTAGGGTTAGGTTTAGGGATAGGGTTAGGGTAAGGGTAAGGTTTAGGGTTAGGGTTAGTGTTAGGTTGAGGCTTAGGGTTAGGGTTAGGGTTAGGGAAAGGCTAAGTGTTAGGGTTAAGGTTAGGGTTAGGTTTAGGTTTAGGGTTAGGGTTAGTGTTAGGGTAAGGATTAGGGTTATGAATAGGATTTGGTTTAGGGTAAGGGTTAGGGTTAGGGTTAGGGTTATTGTTAGGTTTATGTTTAGGGTTAGGGTAAGGGTAAGGATTAGGGTTAGGATTAGGTATATTGTTGGGGTTAAGGTTAGGGTTAGGGTAAGTGTTAGGTTTAGGCTTAGGTTTAGGTTTAGGGTTAGGTTTAGGGTTACGGTTAGGGTTAGGGTAAGGGTATGTGTTAGGGTAAGGGTTATGGGTAGGTTTAGGGTAGCGTTAGGGTAAGGGTAAGGGTTAGGGTAAGGGTTAGGGTTAAGGTAAGGGTACGGGTTAGGGTTAGGGTCAGTGTTAGGTTTAGTGTAAGGGTTAGGGTTAGGTTTAGTGTAAGGGTAAGGTTTAGGGTTAGGGTTAGGTTTAGGGTTAGGTTTAGGGTGAGGTTTAGGATTAGGGTAAGGGTCAGGTTTAGGGTTAGGGTAAGTGTTAGGGTTAGGATAAGGGTAAGGGTTAGGGTTAGTGGTTAGGGTTAGGGTTAGGGTAAGGGTTAGGGTTAGGTTTAGGGGTTAGGGTAAGGGATAGTGTTAGGGTAAAGGGTAGGGTTAGGGGTTAGGGTTAGTGTTAACGTTACGTTAAGGGTTAAGTTTAGTATTAGGGTTAGGGTTAGGATAAAGGTTAGGGTTAGGGTTAGGGTAAGTGTTATGGTTTGGGTTAGGGTTAGGGTTAGGGTTAGTGGTTAGGGTTAGGGTTAGGGTAAGGGTTAGAGTTAGGGTTACGTGTTAGGATTAGGGTTAGGGTTAGGGTAAATGTAAGTGTTGGGGGTTAGGTTTAGTATTAAGGTTAGGTTAAATGTTAGGTTTTGGATTAGGATAAGGGTTAGGGTTAGGGTTAGGATTAGGGTTAGGGTTAGGTAAGTGTTAGGGTAAGGTTAAGAGTTAGGGTTAGGTTTAGGGTTAGGGTTAGGGTAAGGGTAAGGGTTAGGTTTATGGTTAGGGGTTATGGTTAGGGTTATGTTTAGGGTTAGGTTTATGGTAAGGGTAAGGCAATGGGTTAGGGATAGGGTTAGGGTTAGTGTTAGGTTTAGGGTTAGGATTAGGGTAAAGGTAAGTGTTAGTGTTAGGGTTAGGTTTAGGGTTAAGTTAGGGTTAGGGTTAGGGTAAGGGTTAGGGTTAGGGTTAGGGTTAGGGTTAGTGTTAGGTTTAGTGTTGGGGTTAAGTTTAGGGTTAGGGTAAGCATTTGTTTTAGGGTTACGGTTAAGGTAAGGTTAAGGGTTAGGGTTAGGGTTAGGTTTAGAGTAAGGGTTAGAGTTAGGTTTAGGGTAAGGGTAAGGTTTAGGGTTAGGCTTAGGTTTAGGGTTAGGGTAAGGGTAAGGGTTAGGGTTAGGGTTAGGTTTAGGAGTAGGTTTAGGGTTAGGGTAAGGCTAAGGGTTAGGGTTAGGGTTAGGGATAGGGTTAGGGTAAGGGTTAGGGTTAGGGATAGGGTTGGGTGAAGGTAAGGGTAAGGGTAAGTATTAGGTTTAGGGTTAGGATATGGGTAAGGGTTAGTGTTAGGGTTATGGTTATGGTAAGGGTAAGGGTTAGGGTTAGGGTTAGGTTTAGGGTTGGGGTTAAGGTTAGGGTTAAGGTTAGGGTAAGGGTAAGGGTTAGAGTTAGGGTAGGGTTAGGGTTTGGGTTAGGGGTTACGGTTAGGGATAGGTTTAGGTTAGGGTTATGATAAGGGTAAGGGTTCGGGTTGGGTTTGGGGTTAAGGTTAGGGTTAGGGTTAGGGTAAGGGTAAGGGTAAGTATTAGGTTATGGTTAGGGTTAGGTTAGGATAAGGGTTAGGTTTAGATTTAGGGTTAGGTTTAGGTTTAGGGTTAGTGTTAGGGTTAGGGTTAGGGTAAGGGTAAGGGTTAGGTTTCGGGTTAGGGTTAGGTTTAGGGTTAAGGTTAGGGTTAGGGTTAGGGAAAGGATAAGGGTTAGGATTAATGTTAGGTTTAGGCTTAGAGTTAGGTTTAGGGTTAGTTTTAGGGTTAGGGTAATGGTAAGGGTTAGGGTTAGGCTTAGGATTAGGGTTAGGGTTAGGGTTAGTGGTTAGGGTTAGGTTTAGGGTAAGGGTTAGGGTTAGGGTTAGGGCTTAGCATTAGGGTTAGGGTTAGGGTAAAGGTTAAGCTTGTGGGTTAGGTTTAGTGTTAAGGTTAGGGTAAGGGTTAGGGTTAGGGTTAGGTTTAGGGTTAGGTTTAGGGTTAAGGTAAGGGTAAGTGTTAGGGTTAGGGTAGGGTTAGGGTTAGGGTTAGGGTTTACGGTTAGTGTTAGGTTTAGGTTTAGGGTTAGGATAAGGGTAAGGGTTCGGTTTGGGTTGAAGATTAAGGTTAGGGTTAGGGATAGGGTAAGGGTAAGGGTTAGGTTATGGTTAGGGTTAGGTTAGGGTTAGGGTTAGGTTTAGAGTTAGGGTTAGGTTTAGGGGTAGAGTTAGGGTTAGGGTTAGGGTTAGGGTTAGAGTTAGGGTAAAGGTTAGGGTTGGGGGTTACGGTTAGTGTTAAGGTTAGGTTAAAGGTTAGGTTTAGGATTAGGGTTAGGGTGAGGATAAGGGTTAGGTATAGGGTTAGGATTAGGGTTAGGGTAAGGATAAGGGTTAAGGTTAGAGTTAGGGATAAGGTTAGGGTTAGGGTTAGGGTAAGGGTAAGTGTTAGGTTAGGGTTAGGGTTAGGGTAATGGTTAGGCTTAGGGTTAGTGTTAGGTTTAGGTTTAGGGTTAGGGTTAGGGTTAGGGTAAGGGTTAGGGTTAGGGTTAGGATTAGGGTTAGGGATAGGGTTAGGGTTAGTGTTAGGTTTAGGGTTAGGGTAGGGGTAAGGGTTAGGGTTAGTGTTAGGTTTAGTGTTGGGGTTAAGATTAGGGGTATTGTAAGGGTTAGGGTTAGGGTTACGGTTAAGTTAAGGGTAAGGGGTAGGGTTAGGGTTAGGGTTTGATTTACGGTAAGGTTAAGGTTTAGGGTTAGGTTTAGGTTTAGGGTTAGGGTAAGGGTAAGGGTTAGGGTTAGGGTTAGGTTTAGGGTTAGGGTTAGGGTTTACGGTTAGGGTTAGGTTTAGGGTTAGGGTTAGGATAAGGGAAAGGGTTCGGTTTGGGTTTAAGGTTAAGGTTAGTGTTAGTGTTAGGGTAAGGGTAATGGTTAGGTTATGGTTAGGGTTAGGTTAGGGTAAGGGTTAGGTTTAGAGTTAGGGTTAGTTTTAGGGGTAGGGTTAGGTTTAGGGTTAGGTTAAGTGTAATGGTTAGGGTTAGGGTTAGGGTTAGGGTAAGGGTAAGGGTTAGCGTTAGGTTTAGGGTTAGGGTTAGGTTAGGGTTAGGGTTAGGGTTAGGATAAGGGTAAGGGTTAGGGTTAGGTTTAGTGGTTAGTATTAGGGTTAGGGTAAGGGTTAGGTTTAGGGTTAGGGGTTAGGATTAGGGTTAGAGTTAGCGTAAAGGTTAGGGTTGGGGGTTAGGGTTAGTGTTAAGGTTAGGTTAAGGGCTAGGTTTAGGATTAGGGTTAGGGTTAGGATAAGGGTTAGGGTTAGGGTTAGGATTAGGGTTAGGGTAAGTATAAGGGTTAAGGTTAGGGTTAGGGATAAGGTTAGGGTTAGGGTTAGGGTAAGGGTAAGGGTTAGGTTAGGGTTAGGGTTAGGGTAATGGTTAGGGTTAGGGTTTGTGTTAGGTTTAGGTTTAGGATTAGGGTTAGGGTTAGCGTAAGGGTAAGGGTTAGGGTTAAGGTTAGGGTTAGGGGTAGGATTAGGGTTAGGGTAATGGTAAGGGTTAGGGTTAGGTTTAGGGTTTGGGTTAGGGTAAGGGGATGGGTTAGGTTAAGGGTTAGGGTTAGGGTTAAAGTTAGGGTTAGGGTTAGGGTTCGGAATAGGATAGGGGTTAGGGCTAAAGTGAAGTTTAGGGTTAGGGTTAGGGTTAAGGTTAGGGTTAGGGTAAGGGTAAGGGTTAGGGTTACTTTTAGGGTTAGGGTTAGGGTAAGGGTAAGCGTTAGGGTTATGGTTAGGTTTAGGGTTAGGTTAGGGTTAGGGTTAGGGTAAGAGTAAGGGTTAGTGTTAGGATTAGGGTTAGGGTTAGGGTAAGGGTTAGGGTTAGGGTTAGGTTTAGGGTTAGGTTTAGGGTTAGGGTTAGGGTAAGCATTTGGGTTAGGGTTATGGTTAAGGTAAGGGTAAGGGTTCGGGTTAGAGTTAGGTTTATGGTAAGGGTTAGAGTTAGGTTTAGGGTAAGGGTAAGGTTTAGGGTTAGGCTTAGGTTTAGGGTTAGGGTAAGGGTAAGGGTTAGGGTTAGGGTTAGGTTTAGGATTAGGTTTAGGGTTAGGGTAAGGGTAAGGGTAAGGGTTAGGGTTAGGTTTAGATTTAGGGTTAGGGATAGGGTAAGGGTTAGGGTTAGGGTTAGGGTTAGGTTTAGGGTTAGGTTAGGGTTAGGGTAAGGGTAAGGGTTAGAGTTAGGATTAGCGTTAGGGATAGGGTAAGGGTTAGGTTTAGGGTTAGGGATAGGGTTGGGTTTAGGTTTAGGGTTAGAGTAAAGGTTATGGTTAGGGTTAGGATTAGGATTAGGGTTACGGTTACGGTTAGGGTTAGGGTAAGGATAAGTGTTAGGGTTAGGGTTAGGGTTAGCGTTAGAGTTAGGGTAAGGGTAAGTGTTAGGGTTAGGGGTAGGGTTAAGGTAAGGGTAAGGGTTGGGGTTAGGTTTAGGGTTAGGGTTAGGGATAGGGTTATGTTTAGGGTAAGGTTTAGTGTTAGGGTTAGGTTAGGGTTAGGGTTAGGGTTAGGGTTGGGGTGAAGGTGAGATTTAGGGTTAGGTTAAAGGTAAGGTTTAGGGTTAGGGTTAGGTTAAGGGTAAGGATTCGGGTTAGGGTTAGGTTTAAGGGTAGGTTTAGGGTTAGGGTAAGGGTAAGAGTTAGCGTTAGGGTTAGGGTTAGGCTTAGGGGTTACGGTTAGGGTTAGGGTTAGGCTTAGTGTAAGGGTAAGGATTAGGTTTATGGTTAGTGTTAGGTTTAGGGTTAGGGTTAGTGTTAGGGTTAGGGTAAGGGTTAGGTTAGGGTAAGGGTAAGTGTTAGCGTTAGGATAAGGGTAAGGGTTAGGGTTAGGGTTAGGGTTAAGGTAAGGGTAAGGGTTAGGGTTAAAGTTTGGTTTAGGGTAAGGGTTAGGGTTAGGGTCAGGATAAGAGTAAGGGTTAGGGTTAGGGTTAGGTTTAGGGTTAGGGTTAAGGTAAGGGTAAGGGTTAAGGTTAGGGTAAGGGTTAGGTTTAGGTTTAGGGTTGGGTTTAGGTTTATGTTTAGGGTTAGAGTAAGGGTAAATTTTAGGGTTAGGGTTAGGGTAAGGGTTAGGGTTAGCGTTAGGCTTAGGGTAGGGTTTAGAGTAAGGTTAAGTGTTAGGGTTAGGGTTACTGTTAGGATAAGTGTAAGGGTTAGGGTTAGGGTTAGGGTTAGGATTAGGGGTTAGGGTTAGGAATAGGGTTAGGGTTAGGGTAGTGTAAGGGTTAGGGTTAGGGTTAGGGCAGGTTTAGTGTTAGGTTTAGGGTTAGGGTTAGGGTAAGGGTAATGGTTAGGGTTAGGGTTAGGGTTAAGGTTAGGGTTACGTTTAGGTTTAGGGTTAGGGTTAGGGTAAGGGTAAGGGTTAGGGTTAGGGTTAGGGTTAAGTTTAGGGTTAGGTTTAGGGTTGGGGTTAGGGTTGGGGTTAGAGTTAGGTTTAGGGTTAGGGTAAGGGTAAGGTTTAGGTTTAGGATTCGGTTTAGTGTTATGTTAAGGGTTATGGTTAGGGGTTAGCGTTTGTGTTAGGGTTCGGGTAAGGGTTAGGGTTAGGGTTAGTGTTAGGGTAAGGATAAGTGTTAGCGTTAGAGTTAAGGTTAGGGTAAGTGTTAGGGTAAGGGTTAGGGTTAGGGTTAGGTTTAGGGCTGGGGTTAAGTTTAGGGTTAGGGTTAGGGTAAGGGTAAGGGTTAGGGTTAGGGTTAGGGTGAGGGTACGTGTTAGGTTTAGGTTTAGGGTTAGGGATAGGGTAAGGGTAAGGGTTAGGGGTAGGGGTAGGGGTAGTTTTAGGGTTAGGATTTAGGGTTAGGTTTAGGGTTAGGTTTAGGGTTAGGATTAGGGTAAGGGTAAGGATTAGGTTTAGGGTTAGGGTTATGTTAGGTTTAGGGTTAGGGTAAGGGTAAGGGTTAGGTTTAGGGTTAGGGTTAGGGTTAGGGTAAGGGTAAGGTTTAGGATTAGGGTTAGGGTTAGGGTTAGGGTTAGCGTTAGGGTTAGGGTAGGGTTTAGGGTAAGGGTAAGGGTTAGGGTTAGGGTTAGGTTTAGTGTAACGGTAGTGTTAGGGTCAGGGTTAGGGTTAATATTAGGTTTACGGTTAGGGTAAGGGTAAGGTTAGGGTTAGGGTTAGGGTTAGGGATAGGGTAGGGGTAAGGGTTAGATTTAGGGTTAGGTTTAGGTTTAGGGTTAGGGTTAGGGTTAGGGTAAGGGTAAGGGTTAGGGTTAGGGTTAGGGTTAGGTTTAGGGTTAGGGTTAGGGTTAGGGTAAGGGTAAGGGTTAGAGTTAGGATTAGGGTTGGGGTAAGGGTTAGGGTTAGGGTTAGGTTTAGGGTTAGGGTTAGGTTTAGGGTAAGGTAAGGGTTAGGGTTACGGTTAGGGTTAGGTTTAGGGTTGGGGTTAAGGTTAGATTTAGGGTTAGGGTAAAGGTAAGGTTTAGGGTTACGTTTATTATTAGGGTTAGCGTTAGGATAAGGGTAAGGGTTAGGGTTAGGGTTAAGGTAAGGGTAAGGGTTAGGGTTAGGGTTAGGTTTAGGGTAAGGTTTAGGGTTAGGGTTAGGGTAAGGGTAAGGTTTAGTGTTAGGGTTAGGGTTAGGTTTAGGGATAGGGTTAGGTTTAGGGTAAGGGTAAGGTTTAGGGTTAGAGTTAGGGGAAGGGTATGGGTTAGGGTTAGGGTTAGGGTTAATGTTAGGTTTACTGTTAGGGTAAGGGTAAGGGTTAGGGTTAGGATAAGGGTTAGGGTAAGGGTTAGGGTTAGGGTTAGGGTTAGAGTTAGGGTTGGGGTTAAGGTTACGGTTAGGGTTAGGTTTAGGGTTAGTTTTATGGTTAGGGGTTAGGGTTAGGGTAAGGGTAAGAGTTAGGGATGGGTAGGTTAGGGTAAGTGTTACGGTTAAGGTTAGGGTTAGGGTAAGGATATGTGTTAGGGTTATGGTTAGGGTTAGGGTTAGAGTTAGGGTAAGGGTAAGTGTTAGGGTTAGGGTTAGGGTTAAGGTAAGTGTAAGGGTTAGGGTTAGGGTTAGGGATAGGTTAGGTTTAGGGTAAGGGTTAGGGTTAGGGTTAGGGTAAGGGTAAGGTTTAGGATTTGGGTTAGGATAAGGGATAGGGTTAGGGTTAGGGTTAGGTTTAGGGTTAGGGTTATGTTAAGGGTAAGGGTTAGGGTTAGGGTTAGGGTTAGTGTTAAGGTAAGGGTAAGTGTTAGGGTTAGGCTTACGGTTAGGGTTAAGTTTAGGGTTAGGGTTAGGGTTAGGGTAAGAGTAAGGTTTAGGGTTTGGGTTAGGGTTAGCATTAAGGTTAGGTTTAGCGTTAGGGTTAGGGTAAGGGTTAGGGTTAGGGTTAGGATAAGGGTAAGGGTTAGGGTTACGGTTAGGTTTAGTGTTAGGGTTAGGGTAAGGGTTAGGGTTAGGGTTAGGATAAGGGTAAGGGTTAGGGTTACGGTTAGGATTAGGCTTAGGGTTTTGGTTTAGGGTTAGGGTTAGGGTAGGGTAAGGGTTAGGGTTAGGGTTAGGGTTAGTATTAGGATTAGGTTTAGGTTTATATTTAGGGTAAGGTTAATGGTTAGGATTAGGGTAAGAGTTAATGTTATGGTTAGGGTTAGGGTTACGGTTAGGTTTAGGGTAAGTGCAAGGGTTAGGGTTAGGGTTATGGTTAGTTTAGGTTAGGGTTAGGGTTAGGGTTAGAGTTAGGTTTAGGGTTACGGTAAGGTTAAGGTTTAGGGTTAGGGTTAGGTTAATGTTAGGTTAAGGATTAGGGTTAGGGGTTAATGTTTGGGTTAGGGTTAGGGTAAGGGTAAGTGTTAGGGTTAGGGTTAGGGTTAGGGTTAGGGTAAGGCTTATTGTCAGAGTTAGTGTTAGCGTTAGGGTAAGTGTTAGGTTTAGGGTTAGGGTTAGGGTAAGTGTTAGGGTAAAGGTTAAGGTTGGGGTTAGCTTTAGGGCTGGGGTTAAGGTTAGGGTTAGGGTTAGGTTAAGGGTAAGTGTTAGGGTTAGAGTTAGGGTGAGGGTAAGTGGTAGGTTTAGGGTTAGGGCTAGGGATAGGGTTAGGGTAAGGGTTAGGGTTATGGGTTAGGTTAATATTAGGGTTAGGGTAAGGGTTAGGGTAAGGGTAAGTGTTAGGGTTAGCGTTAGGGTTAGGGTTACGTTAGGGGTTATCGTTAGAGTTAGGGTTAGGGTTAGGGTAAGTGTTAGGGTTAGGTTTAGGGTTAGGGTTAGGTAAGGGTAAGGCTTAGGGGTAGGGTTATGGTTAAGGTTCGGTTTAGGGTATGGTAAGGGTAAGGGTTAGCGTTATGGTTAGGGTTAGGCTTAGGGGTTACGGTTAGGGTTAGGGTTAGGGTTAGTGTAAGGGTAAGGATTAGGTTTAGGGTTAGGGTTCGGGTTACGGTTAAGGTTAGGGTTAGGGTGAGGGTAAGAGTAAGGGTTAGGTTTAGGTTTAGGGTTAGGGTTAGGCTAAGGGTAAGTGTTAGGGTTAGGGTTAGGGTTAGGTTTTGGGTTAGGGTTAGGGTTAGGGTTAGGGTAAGGGTTAGGGAAAGGATAAGGAATAGGGTTAAGGTTAGTTTTAGGGTACGGTTAGGGTAAGGGTAAGGATTAGCGTTAGCGTTAGGGTTAGGGTAAGGGTAAAGGATAGGGTTAAGGATACGGTTTCGGTTAGGGTTAGGTTTAGGTTAGGGTTAGGATTAGTGTTAGGGTTAGGGTAAGGGTATGGGTAAGGGTTAGGGTTAAGGTTACAGTTAGGGTTAGGGTTAGGGTAAGGGTAAGGGTTAGGGTTATGTTTAGGGTTAGGCTTAGTGTAAGGGTAAGGGTTAGGGTTAGGTTTAGGGTTAGGGTTAGGGTTAGGGTAAGGGTAAGGGTTAGAGCTAAGGTTAGGTTTAAGTTTAGGGTTAGGGTTAAGGTTAGGGTTAGGGTTAGGGTAAGGGTAAGGTTTAGGGTTACTTCTAGGGTTAGGGTTAGGATAAGTTTAAGGGTTAGGGTTAGGGTTAGGGTTTGGTTTAGGGTTAGGGTAGGGGTTACGGTTAGGGCTAGGTTAAGAGTAAGGATTACGGTTAGGATTAGGGTTAGGGTAAGGGAAAGGGTTAGGGTTAGGGTTAGTGTTAGGTTTAGTGTCGGGGTTAAGATTAGGGGTATTGTAAGGGTTAGGGTTAGGGTTACGGTTAAGTTAAGGGTAAGGGGTAGGGTTAGGGTTAGGGTTAGATTTACGGTAAGGTTAAGGTTTAGGGTTAGGTTTAGGTTTAGGGTTAGGGTAAGGGTAAGGGTTAGGGTTAGGGTTAGGTTTAGGTTTAGGTTTAGGGTTAGGGTAAGGGTAAGGGTTAGGGTTAGGGTAGGGTTAGGGTTAGGGTTAGGGTTTGCCGTTAGGGTTAGGTTTAGGGTTAGGGTTAGGATAAGGGAAAGGGTTCGGTTTGGGTTTAAGGTTAAGGTTAGAGTTAGGGTTAGGGTAAGGGTAAGGGTTAGGTTATGGTTAGGGTTAGGTTAGGGTAAGGGTTAGGTTTAGAGTTAGGGTTAGGTTTAGGGGTAGGGTTAGGGTTAGGGTTAGGTTAAGGGTAATGGTTAGGTTTAGGGTTAGTGGTTAGGATTAGGGTTAGGGTAAGGGTTAGGTTTAGGGTTAGGGGTTAGGATTAGGGTTAGAGTTAGCGTAAAGGTTAGGGTTGGGGGTTAGGGTTAGTGTTAAGGTTAGGTTAAGGGCTAGGTTTAGGATTAGGGTTAGGGTTAGGATAAGGGTTAGGGTTAGGGTTAGGATTAGGGTTAGGGTAAGTATAAGGGTTAAGGTTAGGGTTAGGGATAAGGTTAGGTTTAGGGTTAGGGTAAGGGTAAGGGTTAGGTTAGGGTTAGGGTTAGGGTAATGGTTAGGGTTAGGGTTTGTGTTAGGTTTAGGTTTAGCGTTAGGGTTAGGGTTAGCGTAAGGGTAAGGGTTAGGGTTAAGGTTCGGGTTAGGGGTAGGATTAGGGTTAGGGTAATGATAAGGGTTAGTGTTAGGTTTAGGGTTTGGGTTAGGGTAAGGGGAAGAGTGAGGTTAAGGGTTAGGGTTAGGTTTAGAGTTAGGGTTAGGGTTAGGGTTAGGAAAAGGATAGGGGTTAGGGCTAAAGTGAAGTTTAGGGTTAGGGTTAGGGTTAAGGTTTAGGGTTAGGGTAAGGGTAAGGGTTAGAGTTAGGATTAGGGTGACGGTTAGGGTTAGGGTAAGGGTTAGGTTTAGGGTTAGGCTTGGTTTGAGGGTAAGGGTAAGTGTTAGGGTTAGGGTTAGGTTTAGGATAAGGGTAAGTGTTAGGGTTAGGGTTAGGTTTAGGGTTAGGGCAAGGATTAGGGTTAGGGTTAGATTTAGTTTTAGGGTTAGGCTTAGGGTAAGGGGAAGGGTTAGGGTTAGGTTTAGGTTTAGTGTTGGGGTTAAGATTAGGGTTAGGGTAAGGGTTAGGGTTAGGGTTAGGGTTAGGTTTAGGGTTACGGTTAGGGTTAGGGTGAGGGTTAGATTAAGGGTATGTGTTAGGGTTAGGGTTAGGGTTAGGGTTAAGGTAAGGGTAAGGGTTAGGGTTAGGGTTAGGTTTGGTTGTTACGGTTAGGGTTAGGTTTAGGGTTAGGGTTAGGGTAAGGGTAAGTGTTAGGGTTAGGGTTAAGGTTAGGGTTAGGATTAGAGTTAGGGTTAGGGTTAGATTAAGCGTAAGGGTTAGGGTTAGGGTGAGGGTTTGGGTAAGCATAAGTGTTAGGGTTAGGGGTTAGGATTAGGGTTAGGGTAAGGGTTAGGTTCAGTTTTAGGGTTAGGTTTAGGGTAAGGGTTAGGTTTAGGTTTAGGGTTAGGGTTAAGGTTAGGGTTAGGGTAAGGGTGAGTGTTAGTGTTAGGGTTAGGGTAATGGTTAGTGTTAGTGTTAGGATTAGGTTTAGGGTTTGGGTTAAGGTTAGAGTTATGGTTAGGGTAAGGGTAAGGGTTAGGGTTACGGTTAGGGTTAGGTTAAGGGTAAGGGTAAGGGTAAGGGTTAGGTTTAGTTGTTACAGTTAGGGTTAGGTTTAGAGTTAGGGTTAGGGTAAGGGTAAGGGATAGGGTTAGGGATAGCATTAGGGTTAGTGTTAGGTTTAGGGTTAGGGTTAGGGTAAGGGTAAGGGTTAGGGTTAGGGTTAGGTTTAGGGTTAAAGTTAGGGTTAGTGTTAGGGTTAGGGTAAGGGTAAGGGTTAGGTTAGGGTTAGGTTTAGGGTTAGGGTAAGGGTTAGGGTTAGGGTGAGGGTTTGGGTTAGGGTAAGGGTTAGGGTTAGCGTAAGGGTTAGGGTTAGGGTTAGGTTTAGGGTTAGGTTTAGGGTTCGGGTTAGGGTTAGGGTAAGGGTAAGGGTTAGGGTTAGGTTTAGGGTTAGGGTTAGGTAAGGGTAAGGGTTAGGTTTAATGTTTGGTTTAGGTTTAGGTTTAGGTTTAGGTTTAGGGTTAGGGTTAGGGTAAGGGTAAGCGTTAAGGTTAATGTTAGGGTTAGGGTTAGGATTAGGGTTAGGGTAATGGTAAGTGTTAGGGTTAGGTTTAGGGTTTGCGTTAGGGTAAGGGTAAGGGTTAGGTTAAGGGTTAGGGTTAGGTTTAGGGTTAGGGTTAGGGTTAGGCTTAGGGAAAGGATAGGGGTTAGGGTTAGGGTTAAGGTTAGGGTTAGGTAAGCGTAAGGGTTAGGTTTAATGTTTGGGTTAGGTTTAGGGTTAGGGTTAGGGTTAGGGTTAGGAAAAGGATAAGGGATAGGGTTAAGGTTAGGTTTAGGGTTAGGGTTAGGGTAAGGGTAAGGATTAGCATTAGCGTTAGGTTTAGGGTTAGGGTAAGGGTAAGGGTTAGGGTTAGGGTTAGGGTTAGGTTTAGGTTTAGGGTATGGTTAGGGTTAGAGTTAGGTTTAGGGTTAGGGTTAGGGTTAGGGTAAGGGTAAGGGTAAGGGTTACGGTTAGGTTTACGGTTAGGGGTTACGGTTAGAGTTAGGTTTAGTGTTAGGGTTAGGGTAAGGGTAAGGGATAAGTTTAAAAATAGGGTTTCGGTTAGGGTTAGGTTTAAGTTAGGGTTAGGGTTAGGGTGAGGGTTAGGGTAGGGGTTAGGTTTTGGGTTAGGTTAGGTTTAGGGTTAGGATTAGGGTTAGGGTTAGGGTAAGGGTAAGGGTTAGGGTTAAGGTTACTGTTAGGGTTTGGGTTAGGGTTAGGATAAGGGTAAGGGTTAGGGTTACGTTTAGGGTAAGGTTTAGGGTAAGGGTAAGGGTTAGGGTTAGGTTTAGGGTTAGGTTTAGGGTTCGGGTAAGGGTAAGGGTTAGAGCTAAGGTTAGGTTTAGCGTTATGGTTAGGGTTAAGGTTAGGGATAGGGATAGGGGAAGGGGAAGGGTTAGGGTTACTTTTAGGGTTAGGGTTAGGGTAAGGTTAAGGATTAGGGTTAGGGTTAGTGTTGGGTTTAGGGTTAGGGTAGGGGTTAGGGTTAGTGTTACGTTAAGAGTAAGGGTTAGGGTTAGGATTAGGGTTAGGTTTAGGGTAGGGTTAGGGTTAGGGTTAAGTTTAGGGTTAGGATTAGGGTTAGGGTTAGGGTAAGGTTTAGGGTAAGGGTTAGGGTTAGGGTTAGGTTTAGGGTTGGGTTTAAGGTTAGCGTTAATGTTAGGGTAAGGGTAAGGGTTTGGGTTAGGGTAGGGTTAGGGCTAGGGTTAGGGGTTATGGTTAGGGATAGGTTTAGGGTTAGGGTTATGATAAGGGTAAGGGTTCGGGTTGGGTTTAGGTTTATGTTTAGGTTTAGGGTTAGGGTAAGAGTAAGGGTAAGGGTTAGGTTATGGTTTGGGTTAGGTTAGGGTAAGGGTTAGGTTTAGAGTTAGGGTTAGGTTTAGGTGTAGGGTTAGGGTTAGGGTTAGGGTTAGGGTAAGGGT
The DNA here is from genome assembly GCA_024803745.1 of Megascapheus bottae. Taxonomy (NCBI): domain Eukaryota; kingdom Metazoa; phylum Chordata; class Mammalia; order Rodentia; family Geomyidae; genus Megascapheus; species Megascapheus bottae. Next base: position 222,649 of record JANJXV010000207.1, read on the forward strand.
AAGGGTTAGGTTATGGTTAGGGTTAGGTTAGGGTAAGGGTTAGGTTTAGAGTTAGGGTTAGGTTTAGGGGTAGAGTTAGGGTTAGGGTTAGGGTTATTGTTAGAGTTAGGGTAAATGTTAGGGTTGGGGGTTAGGGTTAGTGTTAAGGTTAGGTTAAGGTTAGGTTTAGGATTAGGGTTAGGGTTAGGTTTAGGGTTAGGGTGAGGGTAAGTGTTAGGTTAGGGTTAGGGTTAGGGTAATGGTTAGGCTTAGGGTTAGTGTTAGGTTGAGGTTTAGGGTTAGGGTTAGGGATAGGGTAAGGGTAAGGGTTAGGGTTAAGGTTAGGGTTAGGGTTAGGATTAGGGTTAGGGTAATGGTAACGGTTAAGTTTAGGTTTAGGGTTTTGTTAGGGTAAGGGTAAGGGATAGGTTAAGGGTTAGGGTTAGGTTTAGAGTTAGGGTTAGGGTTAGGGTTAGGGAAAGGATAGGGGTTAGGGCTAAACTGAAGTTTCGGTTTGGGTTAGGGTTAAAGTTAGGGTTAGGGTAAGGGTAAGGGTTAGGGTTAGTTTTAGGGTTAGGGTTAGGGTAAGGGTAAGGGTTAGGGTTTGGGTTAGCTTTAGGGTTACGGTATGGTTAGGGTTAGGGTAAGATTAAGAGTTAGGGTTAGGATTAGGATTAGGGTTAGGGTAAGGGTTAGGGTTAGGTTTAGGTTTAGGGTTAGGTTTAGGGTTAGGGTTAGGATAAGGGTAAGGGTTAGGGTTACGGTTAGTGTTAGGTTTAGTGCTGGGGTTAAGGTTAGGGTTAGGGTAATCATTTGGGTTAGGGTTTCGGTTAAGGTAAGGGTTAGGGTTAGGGTTAGGGTTAGGTTTAGGGTAAGTGTTAGAGTTAGGTTTAGGTTAAGGGTAAGGTTTAGGGTTAGGGTTAGTTTTAGCGTTAGGGTAAGGGTAAGGGTTAGGGTTAGGGTTAGGTTTAGGGTTAGGTTTAGGGTTAGGGTAAGGGTAAGGGTTAGAGTTAGGATTAGGGTGACGGTTAGGGTTAGGGTAAGGGTTAGGTTTAGGGTTAGGGTGGTTTTGAGGGTAAGGGTAAGTGTTAGGGTTAGGGTTATGTTTAGGATAAGGGTAAGTGTTAGGGTTAGGGTTAGGTTTAGGGTTAGGGCAAGGATTAGGGTTAGGGTTAGATTTAGTTTTAGGGTTAGGCTTAGGGTAAGGGGAAGGGTTAGGGTTAGGTTTAGGTTTAGTGTTGGGGTTAAGATTAGGGTTAGGGTAAGGGTTAGGGTTAGGGTTAGGTTTAGGGTTAGGTTTAGGGTTACGGTTAGGGTTAGGGTGAGGGTTAGAATAAGGGTATGTGTTAGGGTTAGGGTTAGGCTTAGGGTTAGGGTTAGGGTTAAGGTAAGGGTAAGGGTTAGGGTTAGGGTTAGGTTTGGTTGTTACGGTTAGGGTTAGGTTTAGGGTTAGGGTTAGGGTAAGGGTAAGTGTTAGGGTTAGGGTTAAGGTTAGGGTTAGGATTAGAGTTAGGGTTAGGGTTAGGTTAAGGGTAAGGTTTAGGGTTAGGGTGAGGGTTTGGGTAAGCATAAGTGTTAGGGTTAGGGGTTAGGATTAGTGTTAGGGTAAGGGTTAGGTTCAGTTTTAGGGTTAGGTTTAGGGTAAGGTTTAGGTTTAGGGTAAGGGTGAGTGTTAGTGTTAGGGTTAGGGTAATGGTTAGTGTTAGTGTTAGGATTAGGTTTAGGGTTGGGGTTAAGGTTAGAGTTATGGTTATGGTAAAGGTAAGGGTTAGGGTTAGGGTTAGGGTTAGGTTAAGGGTAAGTGTTAGGGTAAGGGTTAGGTTTAGTTGTTACGGTTAGGGTTAGGTTTAGGGTTAGGGTTAGGGTAAGGGTAAGGGATAGGGTTAGGGATAGCTTTAGGGTTAGTGTTAGGTGTAGGGATAGGGTTAGGGTAAGGGTAAGGGTTAGGGTTAGGTTTAGGGTTAGGGTTAGGTTTACGGTTAGGGTTAGGGTAAGGGTAAGGGTTAGGGTTAGGGTTAGTTTTAGGTTTAGTGTGGGGGTTAAGATTAGGGTTATTGTAAGGGTTAGGGTTAGGGTTACGGTTAAGGTAACTGTAAGGGCTAGGGTTAGGGTTAGGTTTACGGTAAGGTTAAGGTTTAGGGTTAGGGTTAGGGTTAGGTTTAGGGTTAGGTAAGGGTAAGGGTTAGGGTTAGGGTTAGGTTTAGGGTTAGGTTAGGGTTAGGGTAAGGGTAAGTGTTAGGGTTAGGTTAGGGTTAGGGTTAGGGTTTACGGTTAGGGTTAGGTATAGGTTTAGGGTTAGGATAAGGGTAAGGGTTCGGTTTGGGTTGAAGATTAAGGTAAGGGTAAGGGTTAGGTTATGGTTAGGGTTAGGTT
>JANJXV010000207.1:232500-250000 GCA_024803745.1 Megascapheus bottae
GTAAGGGTAAGGATTAGGGTTAAGGTTAGGTTTAGGGTTAGGATTAGGGTGAGGGTAATGGTAAGGGTTAGGGTTAGGTTTAGGTTTTGGGTGAGGGTAAGGGTAAGGGTTAGGTTAAGGGTTAGGGTTAGGTTTAGGGTTAGGGGTACGGTTAGGGTTAGGAAAAGGATAAGGGTGAGTGCTTAAATTAGGTTTAATGTTAGGGTTAGGGTTAAGGTTAGGGTTAGGGTTACGGTAAGGGTAAGGGTTAGGGTTACTTTTAGGGTTAGGGTTAGTGTAAGGGTAATGGTTAGGTTAGGGTTTTGGTTAGGGTTAGGGTTAGGGTTAAGGTTAGGGTTAGGGTTAGGGTAAGGGTAAGGGTTAGGGTTACTTTTAGGGTTAGGGTTAGGGTAAGGGTAATCGTTAGGGTTAGGGTTAGGGATAGGTTTAGGGTTAGGGTTAGGGTTAGGGTTAGGGTAAGAGTAAGGGTTAGGGTTAGGATTAGGGTTAGGGTTAGGGTAAGGGTTAGGGTTATGGTTAGGTTTAGGGTTAGGGTTAGGGTAAGGGTAAGGGTTAGGTTACGGTTAGTGTTAGGATTAGTATTGGGGTTAAGGTTAGGGTTAGGGTAAGCATTAGGGTTAGGGTTACGGTTAAGGTAAGGGTAAGGGTTAGGGTTAGGGTTAGGGTTAGGGTAAGGGTAAGGGTTAAGGTTAGGGTTAAGGATAAGGTTAGGTTTAGTTTTAGGGTAAGGGTAAGGATTAGGTTAGATTTGGGTTAGGGTTAGGATTAGGGTTAGGGTAATGGTAAGGGTTAGGGTTAGGTTTAGGGTTGGTTGAGGGTAAGGGTAAGGGTTAGGTTAAGGGTTAGGGTTAGGTTTAGGGTTAGGGTTACGGTGAGGGTTAGGGAAAGGATAAGGTTTAGGGCTTAAGTTAGGTTTAGGGTTACGGTTAGGGTTAAGGTTAGGGTTAGGGTTAGGGTAAGGGTAAGGGTTAGGGTTACTTTTAGGGTTAGGGTTAGGGTAAGGGTAAGCGTTAGGTTTAGCGTTAGGGTTAGGTTTAGGGTTAGAGTTAGGGTTAGGTTTAGGGTAAGAGTAAGGGTTAGGGTTAGGATTAGGGTTAGGGTTAGGGTTAGGGTAAGGGTTAGGGTTAGGGTTAGGTTTAGGGTTAGGTTTAGGGTTACGGTTAGGGTAAGGGTAAGGGTTAGGGTTACGGTTAGTGTTAGGTTTAGTATTGGGGTTAAGGTTAGGGTTAGGGTAAGCATTAGGGTTAGGGTCACGGTTAAAGTAAGGGTAAGGGTTAGGGTTTGGGTTAGGTTTAGGGTAAGGTTTAGAGTTAGGTTTAGGGTAAGGGTAAGGTTTAGGGTTAGGGTTAGGTTTAGGGTTAGGGTTAGGGTTAGGGTTAGGGTTAGGGTTAGGTTTAGGGTTAGGTTTAGGGTTAGGGTAAGGGTAAGGGTTAGAGTTAGTGTTAGGGTGACGGTTAGGGTTAGGGTAAGGGTTAGGGTTAGGGTTAGGGTTGGGTTGAGGGTAAGGGTAAGTGTTAGGGTTAGGGTTAGGTTTAGGATAAGGGTAAGTGTTAGGGTAGGGTTAGGGTTAGGGTTAGGGTAAGGATTAGGGTTAGCGTTAGGGTTAGGTTTAGGGTTACGGTTATGGTTAGGGTGAGGGTTAGAGTAAGGGTATGTGTTAATGTTACGGTTAGGGTTAGGGTTAGGGTTAGCGTTAGGGTAAGGGTAAGGTTTAGGGTTAGGGTTAGGGTTAAGTTAAGGGTAAGGGTTAGGGTTAGGGTTAGGTTTTGTTGTTACGGTTAGGGTTAGGTTTAGGGTTAGGGTTAGGGTAAGGGTAAGGGATAGGGTTAGGGATAGGGTTAGGGTTAGGGTAAGGGTTAGGGTTAGGTTTAAGGTTATTTTTAGGGTTACGGTAAGGGTAAGGGTTGGGTTAGGGTTAGGGTTAGGGTTAGGGTTAGGGTAAGGTTAGGTTTAGGGTTAGGGTTAGGTTTAGGGTTGGGTTGGGGTAAGGTTAAGTGTTCGGGTTAGGGTTAGGGTTAAGATATGGGTAAGAGTTAGGGTTAGGGTTAGGGGTTAGGGTTAAGTTTAGGGTTAGGGTAGGGTTAGTTATAGGGATAGGGTTAGGGTAAGTGTAAGGGTTAGGGTTAGTGTTAGGGTTAGGTTTAGATTAAGGGTTAGGGTTAGGTTTAGGGTAAGGGTAAGTTTTAGGGTTAGGGTTAGGGTTAGGGTAAGGGTAAGGGTTAGGGTTAGGGTTAGGGTTAGGGTAGCTGTTAGGGTTAGGGTTAGTGTTAGGGTTAGTGTTAGGTTTATTGTTAGGGTTAGGGTAAGGGTAAGGGTTAGGTTTAGGGTTAGGGTTAGGGTTAGTGTTAGGTTTAGCGTTAGGGTTAGGGTAAGGGCAAGGGTTAGGATTAGGTTTAGGGTTAAGTTTAGGTTTAGGTTTAGGTTTAGGGTTAGGGTAAGGGTATGTGTTAGGGTTAGTGTTGGGAGCCAGAGTGGAATCAAACTGTACCTTGACTTGCATCAGACGATGGCTATATTGTCTTATTGCTTTCTGGCCCTATTCTATGTAAATGACCTGAGAATTACTATATGAATGTAACACCTGGAGGTTTCCTGGGTCAGGAGGAGGGAAGAAGGGGGAGTGGAAAATAAACGCGGCAGTCTCGGCAGTCTTTGCCTGGACTGCGGACATCCAGGACCGGTGTGTCTTTCTCTCTTCTTTTTCTTCCTAGTCCTTGTCCCCTATTTCAGGAACCCCAATCTGCGAACCCTGGTTTGCTGCCGTTTGGCCCCGGCATCTGGCGCCCGAACAGGGACCCTGAAAATCTGAGACGAAGGTGAAGGGCCCCTCCCTGTGGTGAGTAACACATCGTAGGACTATTAAGAGATGATCTTAAGAGATAGTATAGTCAGGAGTAAAAATTATGGGTCAAGCTAATAGCCATAGGTTATTTCTACCGATTTTAAGAGGCCTATTTGAAGCCCACGGAACGTGGGTGGAAAAAGGGGTGCTTCAGAGCTTCCTACAGTTTGTCAAGGAGGCATACCCGAGGTCTATAGAGGAGGAATTCCAAAAAGCCTGGCAGCGGATAGGAAAAAGAATTCAAGATTATTATAATGTATATGGCCCCGAAAAGACCCCAGTAGAGGCTATTACTGTATGGAATTTAGTAAGTGAATACATAGATCCTCTACATGAAAATGCTGAACTTAATCTTGAATTAAGGGAACTTTATGAGTTAAAGGACCCTTCTGAAGAACCTGAGGCTGAGCCATATGCCGCAGCCCAAGAGAGTCTAAGTGAGATCTTGAAAAGGGAACAACAACCAGTAGATATTGAGTATCAGAATTCAGGTTTGAATATCAAGGAGGAAAGTTATGATGAGTCAATGGAGGGCCGGGTGGCTACGATAGAGAAGAAGTTAGAAGAAATGCTACATCTTCTATCGAAAATGGGGATAGAGCAGAGAGCCCCCCCAGAAGTAGGAAAGAAATATGACCCTCAGGCCACTATGGTGTCTGATTCTAAACCTTACCCCTCACGCCCACCGCCTCCGGCTGCAGCCTTATGGCCTCAATCCCTTTTTCAACATTTAGGCAAGCCTAAAGGCCCTAGCAACAAGTCCCTTTTAACAGGCACTACAACCAGGCACAGTGCATCACAATTAAACCTGACTCAGGCTGCTAGAGAGAGGGAAGATATTTCAGGGCCTCGATGCTTCCCTAGTTTAGTTGATCATGATGAACAAGTATACCATCAACCTGTTCCTGTTAAACTATTACAGGATTTAAAAAATGCCTGCTCCCAATATGGGCCAACTGCCCCTTTTACTCAAGTAATATTGGAGGCCGCATGTGGTGGTATTGCATGCCCAAATGACTGGAAGCGGCTTGCCAGAGCATGCCTTAGTGCAGGAGAGTACTTATTATGGAAGACAGAGTTCACTGCACAGTGTCGGGCTAAAATTGAAACAAATAGGTCTAAGAACCTGCCTTACACTGTTGATCAGTTGTTAGGAGAGGGAACCTATAAAAACACCGAAGATCAATTGGGTTATGCAAAGGATCCTATTTACAAATAAATGCTGCGGCGAGAGAGGCTTGGAAAAAGTTATGCAATTCCAATCGTACAAAAAATCTAGTAGAAGTTAAACAGGGACCGAATGAACCTTATCTAGAATTTTTGTCTCGATTAATGGAGACTGCAGACTGCCTAGTACAAGATGAGAATGCAAGGAAGAGTATAGTTAGACACATAGCCTATGAAAATGCCAACGCCGCCTGTCAGGCGGCGATCAGACCCCATAGGAATAAGGGAGGAATCACGGACTTTATTTCACTGTGTGCTGATATTGGACCCTCCCATGTACAAGGCCTTACTTTAGCCGCCGCTCCTCAAGGAAAGACTGTTACTGAGTCTCTAAAATATAGAGGTCAGCGGCATTCTCGGGATGCTAGACCCCCAGGGCGTTGCTTTTCTTGTGGACAAATAGGACATTGGATGACGCAATGCCCACGCCAGGCCAGGCAAAAGAGAGAAAAATCACCTGGCACATGTCCACGCTGTGGTAAAGGGAAGCACTGGGCTAAAGATTGCAAGTCAGCAACAAATCTCAATGGCCGCCCGTATTTGGGAAACTGGAGAAGGGGCCAGCCCCTGGCCCCGCAAAACCATGGGGCAGTCCCTCCCTCTTCTCGGCCACAAGTGCATCTTCTAACAACCCCCCAAGATCAGTCTCCGGCCTCCTCCTTGCCACCCCAGGCAGTGCAGGATTGGACCTCTGTTCCTCCACCTGCTCAGTATTGACCGCAGAGATGGGGACACAAGCTCTCCCCACGGGGGTCCTCGGCCCCCTTCCCCCAGGAGTGGCTGGATTGCTCTTAGGGCGAAGTAGCTCAGCCCTAAAAGGGATACAGATTACACCTGGCAAAATTGACCAGGATTTTACTGGAGAAATCAAAGTTATGGCCTCTGCACCGAAACACGTGGTATCGATCCCAGCCGGTCAAAAATTAGCACAATTAATACTTGTGCCTTTACCTCCCGGGGAGACTGCTAATTCCCCATGTGGACAGAAAGGATTTAGATCTTCTGATATCTATTGGTTACAAAGCATAAAACAAGAGAGGCCTGAGATGACTATATTTATACAAGAAAAGCCCTTTAAAGGAATATTAGACACTGGAGCAGATGTGTCTGTGATATCTAAAAAACATTGGCCAGCCCAATGGCCCCTGACAACCTCTATGACTTCCCTACAGGGGGTGGGGCAAGCAACTGACCCACAGCAGAGCAGTGCGATCCTTGTTTGGAGAGATGAGGAAGGGCACTCTGGTCATTTTCAGCCATTTGTCCTGGATCATCTGCCAATTAATTTATGGGGTCGTGATATCATGGAAAAAATGGGAGTGTATATGTTTAGTCCTAGTGCTGCGGACACTAAGCAGTTACTTGACCAAGGCCTCCTCCCCTTTAGGGGACTAGGCCGAGCAGCACAGGGGGAGCTAGAGCCACTCCAACCCCAGTCTCATCCTACGAGACAAGGATTAGGGTATCCCTTAACGGGAGCTGTCGTTTGCCCTCCCCCTCATGCTGATCCCATAAATTGGCTCTCTGAAGAACCGGTATGGGTTGAACAGTGGCCTCTTTCACTAGAAAAGATCATTGCAGTACAGCAGCTGGTACAGGAACAGCTGTACTTGGGACATGTGGCCCCTTCTAACTCTCCATGGAATTCTCCAATTTTTGTTATAAAGAAAAAGTCAGGTAAATGGAGGCTGCTACAGGATTTGAGAAAGGTCAACGCCACAATGGAACTGATGGGGGCCCTACAGCCTGGCTTGCCTTCACCCATGGCAATCCCAAAGGATACTTATAAGATTATTATAGATTTGAAGGATTGTTTCTATACTATACCCCTGGCGCCTCAAGACTGTAAGCGCTTTGCCTTCAGCGTCCCCTCTGTTAATTTTAAAGAACCCATGAAGCGATATCACTGGCTTGTGCTCCCACAAGGCATGGCAAATAGCCCAACTTTATGTCAAAGTTTTGTAGCTAGAGCCATTTCTTCCACTCGTGAAAAATTTTCTTCTGTTTATATTGTTCATTATATGGATGACATCTTGTTGGCTTGTTCTGACCCTATCGTCGTACGACAAGCCTTTGGACAACTAAAGCAAGATCTGAGCCTCTTTGGCCTTATAATAGCAGCTGAAAAGGTTCAGGAACACCACCCTTTTACATATCTAGGCCATATATTAGGCCCACACTATTTTAAAAGCCAAAAAATACAATTAAAACTTCACACTTAAGAACTCTTCATGATTTTCAGCAATTTTTAGGAGATATAAATTGGCTTCGGCCTTATCTAAAGCTCTCCACAGGAGAGTTAAAACCCCTTTTTGATCTCTTAAAAGGAGATACCAACCCTACATCCTTGCGCGAATTAAATCCTGACGCCAGGAGGGCCATCCAAATTGTAGAAAAGGCAATTTCCCAGCAACAAGTGACCTATTGTGACTATTCTAAACCATGGGGAGTTTACATTTTAGCTACTTCTCACTCCCCAACTGCTGTATTGTGGCAGGATGGCCCACTTTTATGGCTTTATCTACCATCAACACCCGGCAAAGTGCTGACTCCCTACTACGAATTGGTAGCTAATCTGATACATATGTGCCGAGTGGATTCCCGTAAATATTTAGGTCAGGAACCTCATTTTATCTGTGTCCCATATAATCTACAACAACAAGATTGGCTATTCGCCCATTGCGATTCTTGGGCCATTGCTTGGGCCAATTATATGGGGAAAAGTTTGCATCACTACCCGTCTAACAAACTTCTCCAATTTGCTGCGTGTCATACGTTTCTATTCCTTCCATAGTACAGGCCTCGCCTTTATCTTCTGCTGCTTTGGTATTTACAGATGGATCCTCTAATGGAACGGCTGCTTTGACCATTAATGGGAAAACTCAATCTTGGGTTACAGGTTTTTCCTCCGCCCAAGAGGTGGAATTGGAGGCTGTTTTACAAGCACTCGTCCTGTTACAAGATGAGCCCTTTAACTTATAATCAGACAGTCAATATGTAATTCGTGGTCTTCAAGTCATAGAAACTGTTCCCTTTATTGGAACTACTAACTCCAATATTCAGACCCAATTTCGCCAAGTACAAACTTTGCTTTGTTCTCGCAACCACCCCTGTTTTTTTGGCTTTGTTCGAGCTCACACTAATCTTCCTGGCCCTTTAAGTGAGGGCAATGCGGTTACTGACTCCGCCACCAGAGTTTACTTAACTCAGGTTGAACTTGCTAAGCAGTCACATGCCATCCATCATCAAAACAGTCGAGCCTTGCGCCGACAGTTTAAATTATCTAGAGAAGCAGCACGACAAATAGTTAAGACTTGCTCCAACTGGGTCCCTTTTTCACCAGCCCCCCATTTAGGCATAAATCCACGAGGACTGCTTTCTAATCACATTTGGCAGATGGATGTCACACATGTACCATCATTTGGCCGATTAAAATATGTTCATGTTACTGTAGATACTTATTCTAATTTTATCTTGGCCACCCCCCTTGCTGGGGAAGCCACTAAACATTGTATCTCTCACTGCATTCGATGCTTTGCTGAGATGGGGATTCCCTCGCAAATAAAAACAGATAATGGCCCTGGCTATGCAAGCCGAGCATCTCAATCCTTCTGCCATTCCTATAATATCACTCATATTACAGGCATTCCTTACAATCCTCAAGGTCAAGGCATCGTGGAGAGAGCTAATGGATTATTAAAACATCAAATTGCTAAAATACAGAAAGGAGAGTCATATCCTGCTACCCCTGTGAATATACTTAATCATGCTTTATTTGTTTTAAATTTTTTGAATTTGGATTCAAATAATTTATCTGCTGCTCAGCGATTCTGGGAAAAAAGAGCGCAGCGTCCTTTTGCCTTAGTAAAGTGGAAGGATCCCCTAACTGGTGCTTGGCATGGACCCGATCCTGTTCTAACCTGGGGTTGAGGGCATGTATGCGTTTTTTTCACAAGGAGAAAATGACGCCCGCTGGCTGCCTGAACGCTGCGTTCGGATCGTGGAGAGTGACAGTGGCCATCCAAGCAGCGACTCACTGGGCCTACACCCCCAACCCTCCAGTGGTGCATCCTGTGACGTGGGAAGGACCTGAGTTATTTGTGCATGTCAATTGGGACTGCTACTGATCCACTTGTTCCACACATTCATATGAGCTGTGTTTCTCCTCCTTTTACTATTATGTAGGGACCTTTTAACATATTCACTGACTCTACACAATTCAATATGTGACATTATTTTGTCTTTACCATCCCTCTTCTTAATAACCTCTTTTGTAAAAGATGCCCAGGTGAAAAGCAAAGGCCTCCAGAGGTAAGTAGAAGTCGGCCGACCCCCTTGTATGTCTGCGTTTTATTTTATTTTATTTTATTTTATTTTTGTTTGTTTGTTTGAAAAGGTGCACTGTGGGCCTAAAACAGAGGCCTGGGTGGTCAAGGGACGCCTTGACCCCCCCTCCCCTTCTGAGTTTCTTGTTGATAACAAGGCATACCTGAGAGTCCCACCAGCAAGACATGTCTAAATCTAAAAATAACTGTTTGGTGAAAACATTCATTTGAGCTCATGTTTTTTGTGTTAAGTGTATCTGATTGAGTCCAATTTTCTTGTTATATGTCAATGTCTGATTATTTAAAAGTCTCCATTTCTCTGTCTTGTTCGTGTTACATATTTTTTCTTGTCCAGTTTTGTCTTTAAAATTGGTACCATTTCTAAGTATGGATCCTTATGGTTTTTCTGTGCGTACTCAAGCACACATCCTTGTTATTTATTTGAACATTTCTGGGCATAGCATGGCCGCTCCCCCATCTCTGCAGTTGTGACAAGCCCTGGAAAAATAAATTCCAGCTAAGTTGCCTTGCAAAAAGTTTTGTTTTGAACCTGGTTCTCACCTGTAAGAGTAAAATTGGCAAAACTCTCTTGATACAAACTTCCGGAAAACGAACGGCCGATATTAATTTTGCGCGCTTTATGATCTTTGAGTATGAATGTGTGTGAATGAGTGAGTGAACATGTTCAAAGTTAAATTGTCAGCATGCTGTATAAAACAATGGTTGAGCTCATTTGAAACAAAGGCAATTGGGTAAATCTAAGTCTAAACTTCAAGAAAATTATTATGCTTGAATGTTTCCTATGTCTTAAAAGTATTATTGCATTGTTTTAAAGAAAAACTGGTAAAAAGTATTTTTCTAAAGATCCTGAAATCTGCATTTTAAAAAATCTGGTATTGCAATACATACAGCTGTTTACATTGTAAACATTGTATCCTGATCAGCACAGAAGTGTTAGGGAATTTGGGATTTATTACTTTAAGTTAAAGTTTGGAAACATGTATTAGAGATTTAAATGTAAAATTGTTCATTAACGTCAGAAATTTTGCCTGTCCTTTCTTGCAAACTGACACTAGAAATCTGATGGTAAAATGTGGATAATGTGATTAGTATTTCAAAGGAATGTTTAAAGGTTTATCTCCATGCTATTGGGTGTATTTAAAAAAAAGGAGAGGAAACTAAGTCCAGACTTAGACTTTTGGTGCACTGATGTCTATAGTTCTTGAATTAGGGAAAAACTGTTATTTGAGTTTAAACTGTTGTTGGAGTTCTATACAGTAATCTAAACTGCAAAAGAGCCCTTTTTTCTAAAAGGCAAGAGGAGTGCCTTGAGCCTTAGAGGGCCTGAAGGCAGAAGGAGTTCTTTGTGCCCTTAAAGGTTTTTCAATTGCAAATAAAGGCTAAGGTGTTAATTGTTTAAGCCAGTATCAGTAAAAGTTATTAAGAACATTGGAAATGGGTTTCTAAACAATATTTGAAAGTGAAGTTGTCTTAAATGTTTAAAGAAAGAGAAAAAAGGAAAATTAGGACTACCAAAGTAATTGCTTAATTGCTATTTCAGCTTGCTCTTGTAAGTTACCTTATAGCAACTTCCAGCTAGCCTATGGAGAAGGACAGCAATCCTTATTCAGATGTAACTTTGGCTTTTACCAGGTTCTAGGTAAGCTCATGCTTAGAGACTATTTCTGTGTTGACCACCTTGTTGCTTTAATTGGGAGTAACGTGGCCTTTTGTAGGAGTCATTGATCTGAAAGCCACAGCTTTGAGCCTGCCCAGGCAAAGTAAAGTCCCTGTGAGACTATGGTGTCTAATCTCCAGCAGGATGCTAGGACAGAGTGGTTTTGGAGCTTGAAGTGGCAGAGTGCTAGCTCTGAGCTGAAAAGCTGGGGGGAAGCACTCAAGCACCAAGCTCGGGACTCATAGTGGTAGGGTGCTAGCCTTGAGCTGGAGAGCTGAGAGACAGTACCCAGGCCCCGAGTTCAAGTACAGCAACCAACAAAGTGAAATGACAATGGCATGTTTATCCCTGTGTGGAGAGACACTACTGGGACACGAAAGCCTCTGCTTGGATGGCAGAGATGGTGACAGATCTTAGTCACTTGTGCTTGGCCAATCAAATTAATCAGAGCCGGGAGGTCATAGAATAGTTTGTAAGCATGCCTTACTAATGCCCGTGCCTTTCATAACTGGGCAGGAACTTGTCAATCTTCTGTGATAGCGGGTAGTTTAAAGTCCTAATTGAGCAAAATTTTTATTTTTTATTTTTGACATCAGCCACAAATTCAGGAAAAGTTTGTGGATCTGGGGCTTGTGTCTCTATTAATCTGTTTAGATCTGACAACTGAAGCATTGTTAAGGTTGCAGAAATTTAGTTCCCCAGACAATCAAGAAAAAGCCTTTGCAAATGGGTGCTAGGTAAGCTACACTATTGTAGCCAAGGATGGTTTGTGCAGTTGTTGAATGTCAAGTATGATTTCTAGTTTGGAGTAGATTGTTGTTCCTTGTGTCTAATCCTTGCAACCCCTTGATAAAACAGGCTGGGCTTCTTAAGGTCCCTGGTCAAGCGCGGAGACGGCGCCCCTGAGTCAGCTTGAAGAAGTCATGGAAGTTGAATCTCCGCCCATCAATCCCCGTTGGACCAAGGGACCAAAGTCATTTTTGGAAAATGTGACAGGATAAATTAGGGGTATAGAAAAGAGTAAAAATTGCACTTGTGTTTCTTTTAAAATAAAAAACGGGGGACATGTTGGGAGCCAGAGTGGAATCAAACTGCACCTTGACTTGCATCAGACGATGGCTATATTGTCTTATTGCTTTCTGGCCCTATTCTATGTAAATGACCTGAGAATTACCATATGACTGTAACACCTGGAGGTTCCCTGGGTCAGGAGGAGGGAAGAAGGGGGAGTGGAAAATAATCGCGGCAGTCTCGGCAGTCTTTGCCTGGACTGCGGACATCCCGGACCCGGTGTGTCTGTCTCTCTTCTTTTTCTTCCTAGTCCTTGTCCCCTATTTCAGGAACCACAATCTGCGAACCCTGGTTTGCTGCCGGTTGGCCCCGGCAGGTTAGGGTTAGGGTTAGGGTTAGCGTTTGGGTAAGGGTAAGGGTTAGCTTTAGGGTTAGAGTTAAGGTAAGGGTAAGGGTTCGGGCTAGGGTTAGGGTTAGGGTTAGGATAAGTTAAGGGGTAGGGGTAGGGTTAGGGTTAAGGTTAGGGTTTAGGGTTAGGGTTAGGGTTAGGGTTAGGTTTAGGGGTTAGGGTTAGGGTTAGGGTTAGGTTTAGGGTTATGGTTAGGGTAAGGGTAAGGGTTAGGTTTAGGGTTAGGGTTAGGGTTAGTGTAAGGTTTAGGGTTAGGATTAGGGTAAGGGCAAGAGTTAGGTTTAGGTTTAGGGTTAAGATTAGGGTTAGGGTTAGGATTAGGGTAAGGTTTAGGGTTAGGTTTAGGGTTAGGGTTAGAGTTAGGTTTAGGGTTAGGGTTAGGGTAAGGGTTAGGGTTAGGGTTAAGTTTAGGGTTAGGGTTAGGTTACGGTTAGGGTTAGGGTTAGGGTAAGGATTAGGGTTAGGGTTAGGTTTAGGGTTAGGTTTAGGGTAAGGGTAAGGGTTAGATTTAGGGTTAGGGTTAGGTTTAGGGTTAGGGTTATGGTTAGGGTAATGATAAGGGTTGGGGTTAAGGTTAGGGTTAGGTTTAGGGTTAGGGTTAGGTTTAATGTTAGGGTTAGGGTGATGGTAATTGTAAGGGTTAGGGTTAGGTTTAGAGTTAGGGTTAGGTTAAGGGTAAGTGTTAGGTTTAGGGTTAGGGTTAGGGTTAGGTTAAGGGTAAGGTTTAGGGTTAAGGTTAGGGTTAGGGTAGGGTTAGTTATAGGGATAGGGTTAGGGTAACGGTAAGGGTTAGGGTTAGGATTAGGGTTAGGTTTAGGGTTAGGGTAAGGGTTAGGGTTAGGTTTAGGGTTAGGGGTAGGGTAAGGGTAAGGTTTAGCGTTAGGGTTAGGGTTAGGTTTAGGGTTGGGGTTAAGGTTAGGTTTACGGTTAGGGTAAGGGTAAGGGTTAGGGTTAGGTTTAGGGTAAGGGTTAGGGTTAGGGTTAGTGTTAGGGTTAGGGTTAGGTTTATGGTTACGGTAAGGGTTAGGGTTAGGGTTAGGGTTATGGTTAGGTTTAGGGTAAGGGTTAGGGTTAGGTTTAGGGTAAGGGTAAGTTTTAGGGTTAGGATTATGGTTAGGATAAGTGTAAGGGTTAGGGTTAGGTTTAGGGCTAGGGTAGGGTTTAGGGTAAGGGTAAGTGTTAGGGTTAGGTTTAGGGTTAGAGTTAGGTTTCGTTTAGGGTAAGGGTAATGTTTAGGATTAAGTTTAGGATTAGGGTCAGGTTAAGGGTTAAGGTTAGGGTTTAGGGTCAGGATTAGGGTTAGTGTAAGGTTTAGGGTTAGGGTTAGGGTTAGTGTACGGTTAGGGTTAGGTTTATGGTAAGTTTTAAGGTTAGGGTTCGGTTTAGGGTTAGTGTTAGCGTTAGGGTTAGGGTAAGGGTAAGGGTTAGGGTTAGGGTTATGTTTAGGTTTATGGTTAGGGTTCGGGCTAGGGTTAGGGTGAGTGTTAGGGTAAGGGTAAGGGTTAGGGTTAGGATTAGGGTTAGGGTTAGGTTTAGGGTTAGGGTTCGGGTTATGGTTAGGGTTAGGGTTAAAGTTAGGTTTAGGGTTACGGTTAGGGTTAGGTTTAGGGTTAGGGTTAGGGTAAGGGTTAGGGTTAAGTTTAGGGTTAGGGTTAGCTTGAGGGTTAGGGTTAGGGTTAGGGTAAGGGTTAGGGTTAGGGTTAGGGTTAGGGTTAGGGTTAGCGTTAGGGTTAGGGTTAGGTTTAGGTTTGGGGTTAGGGTAAAAGTAAAGGTTAGGGTTAGGGTTAGGGTTAGGGTTAGGGTTAGGGTTAGGGTTAGGGTAAGGTTTAGCGTTAGGGTTAGGGTTAGGTTTAGGTTTGGGGTTAGGGTAAGGTAAAGGTTAGGGTTAGGGTTAGTGTTAGGATTAGGGTTAGGGTAAGATTTAGGGTTAGGTTTATGGTAAGAGTCATGGTTAGGGTTAGGGTTACGTTTAGGGTTAGGTGTTAGGGCTAGGGTTAGGTTTAGAGTTAGGGTTAGGGAATGGAGAAGAGTTAGGGATAGGGATAGGGTTAGGTTTCGAGTAAGGTTTAGGGTTAGGGTTAGGTTAAGGGTAAGAGTTAGGGTTGGGTAAGGGTTAGCGTTAAGGTTAGGGTTAGGGTTAGGGTAAGGATTAGGGTTAGGGTTAGGGTTAGGGTTAGGGTTTGGGTTAGGGTTAGGGTTAGGGTTAGGTTTAGGGTTAGGTTTAGGGTTACGGTTAGGGTTAGGGTTAGGTTTAGGGTTAGGGCTAGGGTAAGGGTATGTGTTAGGGTTAGGGTTAGGGTTAGGATAAGGGTTAGGGTTAGGGTTAGGGTAGCGTTAGGGTTAGTGTTAGGGTTAGGGTTAGGGTTAGGGTAAGGGTTAGGTTTGGGGTTAGGGTTAGGGTAAGAGTAAGGGTTAGCGTTAGGGTTAGGGTTAGGTTTAGTGTTAGGGTTAGGGTTAGGGTTAGGGTTATGGTTAGGTTTAGGGTTAGTGTTAGGGTAAGGGCAAAGGTTCGGGTTAGGGTTAGGGTTAAGGTTATGATTAAGCTTAGAGTTAGGGTTAGGGTAAGGGTTAGGGTTAGGGTTAAGGTAAGGTTTAGGGTTAGGTTTAGGGTTAGGGTTAGACTTAGGTTTAGGGTTAGGGTAAGGGTTAGGGTTAGGGTTAAGTTTAGGGTTAGGGTTAGGTTAGGGTTAGGGTTAGGGTTAGGGTAAGGATTAGGGTTAGGGTTAGGGTAAGGGTTAGGGTTAGGGTTACGGTTAGGGTTAGGAGTTAGGGTTAGGGTTAGGTTTAGGGTTAGGATTAGGGTACAATAAATGTTAGGGTTACGGATAGGGTAGGGTTCAGTTTAGGTTTAGGGTTAGGGTTCCGGTAAGGGTAAGAGTTAGGGTTAGGGTTAGGGTTAGGGTAAGGGTAAGGGTTAGGGTTAGGGTTAAGGTTAGGGTTAGAGTAATGGTTAGGTTTAGGGTAATGGTTACGGTTAGGTTAGTGTTAGAGTAATGGCTAGGGTTAGGGTAATGGTTAGGATTAGGGTTAGGGTAAGGGTTAGGGTTAGGTTTATGGTAAGTTTTAAGGTTATGGTTCGGTTTAGGGTTAGGGTTAGGGTTAGGGTTAGGGTAAGGGTTAGGGTTAGGGTTAGGGTAAGTGTAAGGGTTAGGGTTAGGGTTAGGCTTAGGGTTAGGGTTAGGGTTAGGGTTAGGTTAGGTTTAGGGTTACGGTTAGTGTTAGGTTTAGGGTAACGGTTAGGGTTAATGTTAGGGTAAGGGTAAGGGCTAGAGTTAAGGTTAGGGTTAGGGTTAGGTTTAGGGTTAGGGTTAGGATTAGGGTAAGGGCAAGGTTTGGGTTTAGGATTAGCGTTAGGGTTAGGGTAAGGGTTAGCGATAGGGTTAGGGTTAGGGTTAGGGTTAGGGTTAGCTTTAGGGTTAGGGTAAAGGTAAAGGTTAGGGTTAGGGTTAGTGTTAGGATTAGGGTTAGGGTAAGATTTAGTGTTAGGGTTAGGGTTAGGGGAAGGGTTAGGGTTAGGGTTAGGGTTAGGGTTAGGGTTAGGGTTAGGGTAAGGGTGAGGGTTAGGGTTAGGGTTACGGTTAGTGTTAGGGTTTATGGTTAGGGTTAGGTTTAGCGTTAGGATTAGGGTAAGGATAAATGTTAGGGTTAAGGATAGGGTTAGGGTTCAGTTTAAGTTTAGGGTTAGGGTTAGGGTAAGGGTAAGAGTTAGCGTTGGGTTAGGGTTAGTGTTAAGGTTAGGGTTAGTGTTAGGGTAAGTTTAAGGGATAGGGTAGGGTTAAGGTGAGGGTTAGGGTAATGGTTAGGGTTAGGGTTAGGGTTAGGGTAAGGGTAAGGGTTAGGGTTATGGTTAGGGTTAGTGTTAGGGTAAGGGTAAGGGTTAGGGTTAGGTTTTGGGTTAGGGTTAGTTTTAGGGTAAGGGTTAGGTTTAGGGTTGATGTTAGGTGTAGGGTAAGGGTTAGGGTTATGGTTAGGGTAAAGATAAGGGTTAGGGTTAAGGTTAGGGTTAGGTTTAGGGTTAGGGTTAGGGTTAATGTTAGGGTCAGGGTGATGGTAAGTGTAAGGGTTAGGGTTAGGTTTAGGGTTAGGGTTAGGGTAAGAGTAAGGGTTAGGGTTAGGGTTAGGGTTAGGGTTAGGATAAGGGTAAGGGTTAGTGTTAGAGTTAGGGGTTAGGGTTAGGGTTAGGTTAGGGTTAGGGTTAGGGTTAGGGTTAGGTTTAGCTTTAGGGTAATTGTAAAGGTTAGGGTTAGGGTTAGGTTAAGGGTTAGGGTTAGGGTTAGTGTTAGGGTTAGGGTTAGGTTTAGGGTTACTGTAAGGGTTAGGGTTAGGGTAAGTGTATGTGTTAGGGTTTGGGTTAGGTTTAGGGTAAGGGTTAGGGTTAGGTTTAGGGTAAGGGTAAGGTTTAGGGTTAGGGTTAGGTTTAGGGTTAGGGTAAGGTTAAGGGTTAGGTTTAGGGTTAGAGTTAGGGTTAGCTGTAGGGTTAGGGTAAGAGTAAGTGTTAGGGTTAGGGTTAGGGTAAGGGTTAGGGTTAGGGTTAGGGTAGGGGTTAGGGGAAGGGTAAGTGTTAGGGTTAGGGTTAGGGTTAGGATAAGGGTAAGGGTTGGGGTTAGGGTTAGAGGTTAGGGTTAGGGTTAGGGTTAGGTTTAGGGTGAGGATTAGGGTAAGGGTAAGGGTTAGGGTTAGGGTTAGTTTTAGGTTTAGTGTTAGGGTTAGGGTAAGTTTAAGGGTTAGGATTAGTTTTAGGGTTAAGGGTTAGGGTTAGGGTTAGGGTTAGGTTTAAGGTTAGGGTTAGGTTTAGGGTTAGGGTTAGTGTTAGGGTTAGGGAAATGATAAGGGTTATGATTAGGGTAAGGGTTAGGGTTAGGGTTAGGGTAAGGGTATGTGTTAGGGTTAAGGTTATGGTTAGGGTTAGGATAAGGGTTAGGATTAGGGTTAGGGATAGGGTAGCGTTAGGGTTAGGGTTAGGTTTAGGGTTAGGTTTAGTGTTAGGGTTAGGGTTAGGGTAAGGGTAAGCGTTAGTGTTAAGTTTAGGGTTAGGGTTAGGGTTAGGGTTAGGGTTTGGATAAGAGTAAGTGTTAGGGTTAGGATTAGGGTTAGGGTTAGGGTAAGGGTTAGGGTTAGGGTTAGGGTTAGTGTTAGGGTTAGGTTTAAGGTTAGTGTTAGGGTAAGGGTAAAGGTTCGGGCTAAGGTTAGGGTTAGGTTTAAGGTTATGGTTAAGGTTAGGGTTAGGGTTAGGGTAAGTTTTAGGGTTAGGGTTAGGGTAAGGTTTAGGGTTAGGATTAGGGTTAGGGTTAGAGTTAGGTTTAGGGTTAGGGTAACGGTTAGGGTTAGGGTTAAGTTTATGGTTAGGGTTAGGGTTAGGGTAAGGATTAGGGTTAGGGTTAGTGTAAGGGTTCAGGTTAGGGTTAGGGTAAGGGTAAGGGTTAGGGTTAGGGTTAGGGTTAGGTTTACTGTTAGGTTTAGCGTTAGGGTTAGGGTAAGGGTAAGGGTTAGTGTTAAGTTTACGGTTAGGGTTACATTTAGGGTTAGGGTTAGGCTTAGGGTAAGGGTATGAGTTAGGGTTAGGATTAGGGTTAGGGTTACGGTAAGGGTTAGGTTTAGGGTTAGGGTTAGGGTTAGGTTTAGGTTTAGGGTTAATGTTAGGGTAACGGTAATGGTTCGGTTTAGTGTTAGGGTTAGGGTTAAGGTTATGATTAAGGTTAGGGTTAGGGTTAGGGTAAGGGTTAGGGTAAGGGTTAGGGTTAGGGTTAGGGTAAGTTTTAGGGTTAGGTTTAGGATTAGGGTTAGAGTTAGGTTTAGGGTTATGGTAAGGGTTAGGGTTAGGGTTAAGTTTAGGGTTAGTGTTAGGTTAGGGGTAGGGTTAGGTTTAGGGTAAGGATTAGGGTTAGGGTTAGATTTAGTGTTAGAGTTACGGTAAGGGTAAGGGTTAGGTTTAGGGTTACGGTTAGGTTTAGCGTTAGGGTTAGGGTTATGGTTAGGGTAAAGATAAGTTTTAGGGTTAAGGACAGGGT
>JANJXV010000207.1:255000-262500 GCA_024803745.1 Megascapheus bottae
GGTTTTGGGTTAGGGTTAGTTTAAGGGTAAGGGTTAGGTTTAGGGTTGGGGTTAGGTTTAGGGTAAGGGTAAGGGTTATGGTTAGGGTAAAGATAAGGGTTAGTGTTAAGGTTAGGGTTAGGTTTAGGGTTAGGGTTAGGGTTAATGTTAGGGTCAGGGTGATGGTAAGTGTAAGGGTTAGGGTTAGGTTTAGGGATAGGGTTAGGGTAAGGGTAAGGGTAAGGGTTAGGGTCAGGGTTAGGGTTAGGGTTAGGATAAGGGTAAGGGTTAGTGTTAGGGTTAGGGGTTAGGGTTAGGGTTAGGTTACGGTTAGGGTTAGGTTTACGGTTAGTGTTAGGGTAAGGATAAGGGTTAGCGATAGGGTTAAAGTTAGGTTTAGGGTTGGGGTTAAGGTTAGGTTTAGCGTTAGGGTAAGTGTAAGGGTTAGGGTTAGGGTTAGGTTAAGGGTTAGGGTTAGGGTTAGTGTTAGGGTTAGGGTTAGGTTTAGGGTTACTGTAAGGGTTAGGGTTAGGTTAAGTGCTTGTGTTAGGGTTAGGGTTAGGGTTAGGGTTAAGTTTAGGGTTAGTGTTAGGTTAGGGTTAGGGTTAGGTTTAGGGTAAGTATTAGGGTTAGGGTTAGGTTTAGTGTTAGAGTTAGGGTAAGGGTAAGGGTTAGGTTTATGGTTAGGGTTAGGTTTAGGGTTAGGGTTAGGGTTATGGTTAGGGTAAAGATAAGTTTTAGGGTTAAGTTTAGGGTTAGGTTTAGGGTTAGGGTTAGAGTTAATGTTAGTGTTACGGTGATGGTAAGTGTAAGGGTTAGGGTTAGGGTTAGGGTTAGGATAAGGGTAAGGGTTAGGGTTAGAGTCAGGGTTAGGGTAGGGGTAACTTTTAGGGTTAAGGTTAGGGTTAGGGTAGGGTTAGTTATAGGGATAGGGTTAGGGTATGGGTAAGGGTTAGGGTTAGTGTTAGGGTTAGGGTTACGGTAAGGGTTAGGTTTAGGGTTAGGGTTAGGTGTAGAGTAAGGGTTAGGTTTAGGGTTAGGGCAAGGGTTAGGATTAGGTTTAGGGTTAAGGTTAGGGTTAGGTTTAGGGTTAGGGTTAGGGTAATGGTATGTGTTAGGGTTAGGGTTAGGGTTAGGGTTAGCGTTTGGGTAAGGGTAAGGGTTAGCTTTAGGGTTAGAGTTAAGATAAGGGTAAGGATTCGGGTTAGGGTTAGAGTTAGGGTTAGGATAAGGTAAGGGGTAGGGGTAGGGTTAGGTTTAGGTTTAGGGTTTAGGGTTAGGGTTAGGGTTAGGTTTAGGGGTTAGGGTTAGGGTTAGGTTTAGGGTTAGTGTAAGGTTTATGGTTAGGATTAGGGTAAGGGCAAGGGTTAGGTTGAGGTTTAGGGTTAAGATTATTGTTAGTGTGAGGGTTAGGGTTAGGGTAAGGTTTAGGGTTAGGTTTAGGATTAGGGTTAGAGTTAGGTTTAGGGTTAGGGTAAGGGTTAGGGTTAGGGTTAAGTTTAGGGTTAGGGTTAGGTTAGGGTTATGGTTAGGGTTAGGGTAAAGATTAGGGTTAGGGTTAGGTTTAGGGTTAGGTTTAGGGTAAGGGTTAGGGTTAGGTTTAGGGTAAGGGTTAGGTTTAGGGTTAGGGTTAGGATTATGGT
The DNA here is from genome assembly GCA_024803745.1 of Megascapheus bottae. NCBI lineage: Eukaryota > Metazoa > Chordata > Mammalia > Rodentia > Geomyidae > Megascapheus > Megascapheus bottae. Next base: position 256,623 of record JANJXV010000207.1, read on the forward strand.
TAGGGTAAAGATAAGGGTTAGGGTTAAGGTTACGGTTAGGTTTAGGGTTAGGGTTAGGGTTAATGTTAGGTTTAGGGTGATGGTAAGTGTAAGGTTTAGGGTTAGGTTTAGGGTTAGGGTTAGGTTAAGGGTAAGGGTTAGGGTTAGGGTTAGGGTTAGGGTAAGGGTAAGGGTTAGGGTTAAGGTTAGGTTTAGGGTAGGGTTAGTTATAGGGATAGGGTTAGGGTAAGGGTAAGGGTTAGGGTTAGGATTAGGGTTAGGGTTAGGGTTACGATAAGGGTTGGGGTTAGGTTTAGGGTTAGGTTTAGGGTAAGGGTAAGGTTTAGCGTTAGGGTTAGGGTTAGGTTTAGGGTTGGGGTTAAGGTTAGGTTTATGGTTAGGGTAAGAGTAAGGGTCAGGGTTAGGTTTAGGGTAAGGGTTAGGGTTAGGGTTAGGGTTAGGGTTAGGATTAGGGTTAGGGTAAGGGTTAGGGTTAAGGATAGGGTTAGGGTTATGGTTAGGTTTAGGGGTAGTGTTAGTATAAGGGTAAAGTTTCGGGTTAGGGTTAGGGTTAGGGTAAGGGTAAGGGTTAGGGTTAGGGTTAAGTTTAGGGTTAGAGTAATGATTACTTTTAGGGTAATGGTTAGGGTTAGGTTTAGGGTAAAGGTAAGGGATAGGGTTAGGATTACGTTTAGGGTTAGGGTAATGGTTAGGGTTAGGGTTAGGGTAAGGGTAAGGTTTAGGGTTAAGGTTAGTGTTAGGGTTAGGGTAAGGGTAAGGGTTAGGGTTAGGTTTAGGGTTAGGTTTAGGTTAAGGGAAAGGGTTAGGTTTAGGGTTAGGGTTAGGTTTAGGGTTAGGGTTAGGGTTATGGTTAGGGTAAAGATAAGGTTTAGGGTTAAGGTTAGGTTTATGTTTAGGGTTAGGGTTAGGGTTAATGTTAGGGTTAGGGTGATGGTAAGTGTAAGGGTTAGGGTTAGGTTTAGGGTTAGGGTTAGGTTAAGGGTAAGTGTTAGGTTTAGGTTTAGGGTTGGGATAAGGGTAAGGGTTAGTGTTAGGGTTAGGGTTAGGGTTAGGGGTTAGGGTTAGGGTTAGGTTTAGGGTTATTGTTAGGGTAAGGGCAAGGGTTAGGATTAGGGTTAGGGTTAAGTTTAGGGTTAGGTTTAGGGTTAGGGTTAGGGTAAGTCTATGTGTTAGGGTTAGGTTTAGGGTAAGGGTTAGCGTTTGGGTAAGGGTAAGGGTGAGCTTTAGGGTTAGGGTTAGGGTAAGGGCAAGGGTTAGGATTAGGGTTAGGGTAAGGGTAAGGGTAAGGGTTAGGGTTAGGGTTTGGGTTAGGGGTTAGGTTTAGGGTTAGGGTTAGGGTAAGGGCATGGGTTAGGGTTAGGTTTATGGTTAAGATTAGGGTTAGGGTTAAGGTTAGGGTTAGGATAAGGGTAAATGTTAGCGTTAGGGTTAGGGTTAGGGTTAAGTTTATTGTTAGGGGTATGGTTAGGGTTAGGCTAAGGGTTAGGGTTAGGGTTACGGTAAGGTTTATGGTTAGTGTTAGTGTTAGAGTTAGAGTTAGGTTTAGGGTTAGGGAAAGGGTAAGGTTTGGGATAAGGTTAGAGTCAGGGTTAGGTTAAGGGTTAAGGTTAGGGGTTAGTGTTAGAGTTAGGGTTAGGGTTAGGGTAAGGGTTAGGGTTAGGGTTAGGTTTAGGGTAAGGGTAAGGTTTAGGGTTAGAGTTAGGGTTAGGTTTAGAGTTAGGGTTAGAGTTAGTGTTAGGGTAAGGGTAAGTGTTAGGGTTAAAGTTAGGGTTAGGACTAGGTTTAGGGTTAGGTTTAGGTTTAGGGTTAGGGTTATGGTTAGGTTCAGGGTTAGTGTTAGCGTAAGGGTAAAGGTTCGGGTTAGGGTTAGGGTTAGGGGTAAGGTTATGGTTAAGCTTAGGGATAGGGTTAGGGGAAGGGTTAGGGTTAGGGTTAAGGTAAGGTTTAGAGTTAGGTTTAGGGTTAGGGTTAGAGTTAGGTTTAAGGTTAGGTAAGGGTTAGGGTTAGGGTTATGTTTAGGGTTAGGGTTAGGTTAGGGTTAGGGTTAGGGTTAGGGTTAGGGTAAGGATTAGGGTAAGGGTTAGGGTTAGGGTAATTGTTAGGGTTAGGGTTAGGGTTACGGTTAGGGTTAGGGGTTAGGGTTAGGGTTAGGTTTAGGGTTAGGATTAGGGTACAATAAATGTTTGGGTTACGGATAGGGTAGGGTTCAGGTTAGGTTTAGGGTTAGGGTTCAGGTAAGGGTAAGAGTTAGGGTTAGGGTTAAGGTTAGGGTAAGGCTAAGGGTTAGGGTTAGGGTTAAGGTTAGGGTTAGAGTAATGGTTAGGGTTAGGGTAATGGTTAGGGTTAGGATTAGGGTTAGAGCAATGGCTAGGATTAGGGTAATGGTTAGGGTTAGGGTTAGGGTTAGGGTTAGGGTTAGTGTAAGGGTTAGGGTTAGGTTTATGGTAAGTTTTAAGGTTATGGTTCGGTTTAGGTTTAGGGTTAGGGTTAGGGTTGGGGTAAGGGTTAGGGTTAGGGTTAGGGTAAGTGTAAGGGTTAGGGTTAGGGTTAGGTTTAGGGTTAGGGTTTGGGTTAGGGTTAGGGTTAGGGTTATATTTAGGTTTAGGGTTATGGTTAGTGTTAGGTTTAGGGTAACGTTTAGGGTTAGGGTTAGGGTAAGGGTAAGGGTTAGGGTTAGGGTTAGGGTACGGGCAAGGTTTAGGGTTAGGATTAGGGTTAGGGTTAGGGTAAAGGTAAAGGTTAGGGTTAGGGTTAGGGTTAGGATTAGGGTTAGGGTAAGCTTTAGTGTTAGGGTTAGGGTTAGGGGAAGGGTTAGGTTTAGGGTTAGGGTTATGTTTAGGGTTGGGGTATATAGCTAGGTTTATGTGTAGAGTTAGGTTTAGAGAAAGAATAAGAGTTAGGGTTAGACATAGGGTTAGGTTTTGGGTAAGGTTTAGGGTTAGGGTTAGGTTAAGTGTAAGAGTTAGGGTTGGGTTAGTGTTAGGGTTAAGGTTAGGTTTAGGGTTATGGTTTGGGTTAGGTTAGGGTTAGGGTTAGGGTTTGGTTTAGGGTTAGGTTTAGGGTTACGGTTAGAGTTAGGGTTAGGTTTAGGGTTAGCGTTAGGGTTAGGTTTAGGGTTAGGGTTAGGGTTAGGTTTAGGGTTAGTTTCAGGGTTACGGTTAGGGTTAGGTTTAGGGTAAGGGTAAGGTTTAGGGTTAGAGTTAGGTTTAGGTTTAAAGTTAGGGTTAGGGTTAGGGTTAGGGTAAGGTTAAGGGTTAGCGATAGGGTTAAGTTTAGGTTTAGGGTTGGGGTTAAGGTTACGTTTAGCGTTAGAGTAAGTGTAAGTGTTAGGGTTAGGGTTAGGTTAAGGGTTAGGGTTAGGGTTAGTGTTAGGGTTAGGGTTAGGTTTACAGTTACTGTAAGGGTTAGGGTTAGGGTAAGTGTATGTGTTAGGGTTAGGGTTAGGTTTAGGGTTAGGTTTTTGGTTAGCGTTTGGGTAAGGGAAAGGGTTAGGCTTAGGGTTACAATTAAGGTAAGTGTTAGGGTTAGGGTTAGCGTTACGGTTAGGGTTAGGTTTAGGGTAAGGATTAGGGTTAGGTTTAGGGTAAGGGTTAGGGTTAGGTTTAGAGTAAGGGTAAGGTTTAGGGTTAGGGTTAGGGTTAGGGTTAGGGTAAGGGGAAGGGTTAGGTTTAGGGTTAGTGTTAGGGTTAGGTTTAGGGTTAGGGTAAGAGTAAGTGTTAGGGTTAGGATAAGGCTAAGGGTTAGGGTTAGGGTTAGAGGTTAGGATTAGGGTTAGGGTTAGGTTTAGGGTGAGGATTAGGGTAAGGGTAAGGGTTAGGGTTAGGGTTAGGGTTAGTGTTAGGTTTAGGATTAGGGTTAGGGTAAGGGGAAGTGTTAGGATAAGTTTAGGGTTAAGGGTTAGGGTTAGGGTTAGGGTTAGGTTTAAGGTTAGGTTTAGGGTTATGTTTAAAGTTAGAGTTAATGTTAGGGCAAGGGTATGTGTTAGGATTAAGGTTAGGGTTAGGGTTAGGATAAGGGTTAGGATTAGGGTTAGGGTTAGGGTAGCGTTAGGGTTGGGGTTAGGATTAGGGTAAGTGTTAGGGTTAGTGTTAAGGTTAGGGTTAGGGTTACTGTAAGGGTTCGGGTTAGGTATAGGGTTAGGGTAAGGGTAAGGGTTAGGGTTAGGGCTAGGGTTAGGTTTAGTGTTAGGGTTAGGGTTAGGGTAAGGGTAAGCGTTAGTGTTAAGTTTAGGTTTAGGGTTAGGGTTAGGGTTAGGGTTATGGTTTGGATAAGGGTAAGGGTTAGGGTTAGGATTAGGGTTAGGGTTAGGGTCAGGGTTAGGGTTCGGGTTTGGGTTAGGGTTAGGGTTAGGTTTAAGGTTAGTGTTAGGGTAAGGGTAAAGGTTCGGGCTAGGGTTAGGGTTAGGTTTAAGGTTATGGTTAAAGTTAGGGTTAGTGTTAGGGTAAGTTTTAGGGTTAGGGTTAGGGTAAGGTTTAGGGTTAGGATTAGGGTTAGGGTTAGAGTTAGGTTTAGGGTTAGGGTAATGGTTAGGGTTAGGGTTAAGTTTATGGTTAGGGTTAGGGTTAGGTTTAGGGTAAGGATTAGGGTTAGGGTTAGGGTTAGGGTAAGGGTTATGGTTAGGGTTAGGGTAAGGGTAAGGGTTAGGGTTAGGGTTAGGGTTAGGTTTAGTGTTAGGGTTAGGGTTAGGGTTAGGGTAAAGATAAGGGTTAGTGTTAAGTTTACGGTTAGGTTTACGTTTAGGGTTAGGGTTAGGCTTAGGGTAAGGGTAAGTGTTAGGTTTAGGATTAGGGTTAGGGTTAGGGCAACGGTTAGGTTTAGGGTTAGGGTTAGGGCTAGGGTTATGGTTTGGTTTAGCATTAGTGTTAGGGTAAAGGTAAAGGTTCGGTTTAGTGTTAGGGTTAGGGTTAAGGTTATGGTTAAGGTTAGGGTTAGGGTTAGGTTAAGGGTTAGGGTAAGGGTTAGGGTTAGAGTTAGGGTAAGTTTTAGGGTTAGGTTTAGGGTTAGGGTTAGAGTTAGGTTTAGGGTTAGGGTAAGGGTTAGGGTTAGGGTTAAGTTTAGGGTTAGTGTTAGGTTAGGGTTAGGGTTAGGTTTAGGGTAAGGATTAGGGATAGGGTTAGGTTTAGGGTTAGAATTAGGGTAAGGGTAAGGGTTAAGTTTAGGGTTAGGGTTAGGTTTAGGGTTAGGGTTAGGGTTATGCTTAGGGTAAAGATAAGTTTTAGGGTTAACGTTAGGGTTAGGTTTAGGGTTAGGGTTAGAGTTAATGTTAGGGTTAGGGTGATGGTAAGTGTAAGGGTTAGGGTTAGGTTTAGGGTTAGGGTTACGGTTAGGATAAGGGTAAGGTTTAGGGTTAGAGTTAGGGTTAGGGTAAGGGTAACGGTTAGGGTTAAGGTTAGAGTTAGGGTAGGGTTATTTATAGGGATAGGGTTAGGGTAAGGGTAAGGTTTAGGGTTAGTGACAGGGTTAGGGTTACGGTAAGTGTTAGGGTTATGGTTAGGGTTAGGGTTAGGTATGGAGTAAGGGGTAGGGTTAGGTTTAGGGTAAGGGTAAGTTTTAGGGTTAGGGTTAGGGTTAGGATAAGGGTAAGGGTTAGGGTTAGGGTTAGGGTTAGGTTAGGGGTTAGGGTTAGGGTTAGTGTTAGGGTTAGGGTTACAGTAAGGGTTAGGGTTAGGGTAAGGGCAAGGGTTAGGATTAGGTTTAGGGTTAAGTTTAGGGTTAGGTTTAGGGTTAGGATTAGGGTAAGGGTATGTGTTAGGGTTAGGGTTAGGGTTAGGGTTAGCGTTTGGGTAAGGGTAAGGGTTAGCTTTAGGGTTAGAGTTAAGGTAAGGGTAAGGGTTCGGGTTAGGGTTAGGGTTAGTGTTAGGATAAGGTAAGGGGTAGG
>JANJXV010000207.1:267500-315000 GCA_024803745.1 Megascapheus bottae
ATAGGGTTAAGGTTAGGGATAGGGTTAGGATTAGGTTTAGGGATAGGGTCAGGGTTAGGGTAAGGGTAAGGGTTGGGTTTAGGTTTGGTTAGGGTTAGGGTAAGGGTTAGGGTTAGGTTTAGGGTTATGGTTAGGGTAAGGATAAGGGTTAGCGTTAGGGTTATGGTTAGGTTTTGGGTTGGGGTTAAGGTTAGGTTTAGGGTTATTGTAAGTGTAAGGGTTAGGGTTAGGGTTAGGTTAAGGGTTAGGGTTAGGGTTAGTGTTAGGGTTAGGGTTAGGTTTAGGGTTACTGTATGGGTTAGGGTTAGGGTTAGGGTAAGTGTATGTGTTAGGGTTAGGGTTAGGTTTAGAGTTAGGTTTAGGGTTAGCGTTTGGGTAAGGGTAAGGGTAAGGGTTAGGTTTAGGATTAAGGGAAGTGTTAGGGTTAGGTTTAGCGTTAGGGTTAGGGTTAGGTTTAGGGTGCGGGTAAGTTTTAGGGTTAGGATTAAGGTTAGGGTTAGGGTAAGTGTAAGGGTTAGGTTTAGGGTTAGGATAAGGGTAAGTGTTAGGGTTAGGGTTAGGATAAGGGTTAGGGTTAGGGATTGATGTAGGGTAGGGGTTAGTGAAAGGGTAAGTGTTAGGGTTATGGTTAGGGTTAGGATAAGGGTAAGGGTTAGGGTTAGGGTTAGGGGTTAGGGTTAGGGTTAGGGTTAGGTTTAGGGTGAGTATTAAGGTCAGGGTAAGGGTTAGGGTTAGGGTTAGGGTTCGTGTTAGGTTTAGGGTTAGGGTTAGGGGAAGGGGAAGGGTTAGGATTAGATTTAGGGTTAAGGGTTAGGGTTAGGGTTAGGGCTAGGTTTAGGTTTAAGGTTAGGTTTAGGGTTAGTGTTAGGGTTAGGGTTAGGGTTAGGATAAGGGTTAGGGTTAGGGATAGGGTTAGGGTAAGGGTAAGGGTAAGGGTTAGGGTTAGGGTTAGGGTTAGGTTTAAGGTTAGTGTTAGGGTAAGGTTAAAGGTTCAGGTTAGGGTTAGGCTTATGGTTAAGGGTATGGTTAAGGTTAGAGTTAGGGTTAGGGTAAGGGTTAGGGTTAGGGTTAGGGTTAGGGTTAAATTTATGTTTAAGGTTAGGGTTAGGGTAAGGGTTAGGTTTAGGGTTAGGGTAAGGGTTAGAGTTAGAGTTAGGGTTAGGGTAAGGGTAAAGGTTAGGGTGAAATTTAGGGTTAGGGTTAGGTTAGGGTTAGGGTTAAGGTTAGGGTAAGGATTAGGGTTAGGGTTAGGGTAAGTGTTAGGGTTAGGGTTAGGGTTACGTTTAGGGTTAGGGTTTAGGGTTATGGTTAGGTTTAGGTTTAGGATTAGGGTAAGGATAAATGTTAGGGTTAAGGATAGGCTTAGGGTTCAGTTTAGGTTTAGGGTTAGGGTTAGGGTAAGTGTAAGAGTTAGCGTTGGGTTAGGGTTAGTGTTAAGGTTAGGGATAGGGTTAGGTGAAGCGTAAGGGGTAGGGGTAGGGTTATGGTTAGGGTTAGGGTAATGGTTAGGTTTAGGGTTAGGGTTAGGGTAAGGGTAAGGGTTAGCGTTAAGGTTAGTGTTAGTGTTCGGGTAAGAGTAAGGGTTAGGGTTAGGTTTAGGATTAGGGTTAAGGTAAGGGTAAGTGTTAGGTTTAGGGTTGGGGTTAGGTTTAGGGTAAGGGTTAGGGTTATGGTTAGGGTAAAGATAAGGGTTAGGGTTAAGGTTAGGGTTAGGGTTAGGGTTAGGGTTAGGGTTAATGTTAGGGTCAGGGTGATGGTAAGTGTAAGGGTTAGGGTTAGGGTTAGGTTTAGGGTTAGGGTTAGGGTAAGGGTTAGGGTTAGGGTTAGTTTAAGGATAAGGGTTAGGGTTAGGGTTAGGTTTAGGGTTGGGGTTAAGGTTAGGTTTAGGGTTAGGGTAAGTGTAAGGGTTAGGGTTAGGGTTAGGTTAAGGGTTAGGGTTAGGAAAGTGTTAGGGTTAGGGTTAGGTTTAGGGTTACTCTAAGGGTTAGGGTTAGTGTTAGGGAAAGTGTATGTGTTAGGGTTAGGGTTAGGTTTAGGGTACGGTAAGGTTTAGGGTTAGGATTAAGGTTAGGGTTAGGGTAAGGGTAAGGGTTAGGTTTAGGGTTAGGGTTAGGGTTAGGGTTAGGGTTAGGTTTAGGGTTAATGTAAGAGTGAGTGTTAGGGTAAGGGTTAGGGTAAGGGTTAGGGTTAGGGTTAGGGTTATGGTAGGGGTTAGGGGAAGGGTAAGTGTTAGGGTTAGGGTTAGGGTTAGGATAAGGGTAAGGGTTAGGGTTAGGGTTAGGGGTTAGGGTTAGGGTTAGGGTTAGGTTTAGGGTGAGGATTAGGTTAAGGGTAAGGGTTAGGGTTAGGGTTAGGTTTAGGGTTAGGGTTAGGGTTAGGGTAAGGGTTAGGGTTAGGGTTAGTTTAAGGATAAGGGTTAGCGTTAGGGTTAGGGTTAGATTTAGGGTTGGGGTTAAGGTTAGGTTTAGGGTTAGGGTAAGTGTAAGGGTTAGGGTTAGGGTTAGGTTAAGGGTTAGGGTTAGGAAAGTGTTAGGGTTAGGGTTAGGTTTAGGGTTACTCTAAGGGTTAGGGTTAGTGTTAGGGTAAGTGTATGTGTTAGGGTTAGGGTTAGGTTTAGGGTACGGTAAGGTTTAGGGTTAGGATTATGGTTAGGGTTAGGGTAAGGGTAAGGGTTAGGTTTAGGGTTAGGGTTAGGGTTAGGGTTTGGGTTAGGGTTAGGTTTAGGGTTAACGTAAGGATGAGTGTTAGGGTAAGGGTTAGGGTAAGGGTTAGGTTAGGGTTAGGGTTATAGTAGGGGTTAGCGGAAGGGTAAGTGTTAGGGGTAGGGTTATGGTTAGGATAAGGGTAAGGGTTAGGTTTAGGCTTAGGGGTTAGGGTTAGGGTTAGGTTTAGGGTGAGGATTAGGTTAAGGGTAAGGGTTAGGGTTAGGGTTAGGGTTAGTGTTAGGTTTAGGGTTAGGGTTAGGGTAAGGGGAAGGGTTAGGATTAGTTTTAGGATTAAGGGTTAGGGTTAGGGTTAGGGTTAGGTTTAGGTTTACGGTTAGGTTTAGGGTTACGTTTAGGGTTAGGGATAGGGTTAGGTTAAGGGTTTGTGTAAGGGTTAAGGTTAGGGTTAGGGTTAGGATAAGGGTTAGGATTACGGTTAGGTTTAGGGTAGCGTTAGGGTTAGGGTCAGGGGTAGGGTAAGTGTTAGGGTTAGTGTTAGGGTTAGGGTTAGGTTTAGGATAAGGGTTAGGGTTTGGGATAGGGTTAGGGTAAGGGTAAGGGTTAGGGTTAGGGTTAGGTTTAGTGTTAGGGTTAGGGTTATGGTAAGGGTAAGCTTTAGTGTTAAGTTTAGGGTGAGGTTTAGGTTTAGGGTTAGGGTTAGGGTTTGGATAAGGATAAGGGTTAGGGTTAGGATTAGGGTTAGGGTTAGGGTAAGGGTTAGGGTTAGGGTTAGGGTTAGGGTTAGGTTTAAGGTTATTGTTAGGGTAAGGGTAAAGTTTCGGGCTAGGGTTAGGGTTAGGGTTAAGGTTATGGTTAAGGTTAGGGTTAGGGTAAGGGTTACGGTTAGGGTTAGGGTAAGGTTTAGGGTTAGGTTTAGTGTTAGGGTTAGAGTTAGGTTTAGGTTTAGGGTAAGGGTTAGGGTTAGGGTTAAGTTTAGGGTTAGGGTTAGGGTGAGGGTTAGGGTAAGGATTAGGGTTAGGGTTAGGGTTAGGGTAAGGGTTAGGGTTAGAGTTAGGGTAAGGGTTAGGGTTAGGGTTACGGTTAGGGTAAGGGTAAGGGTTAGTGTTAAGTTTAGGGTTAGGATTACGTTTAGGGTTAGGTTTAGGGTTAGGGTAAGGATAAGTGTTAGGTTTAGGATTAGGGTTAGGGTTAGGGTAAGGGTTAGGTTTAGGGTTAGGGTTAGGGTAAGGGTTAGGTTTAGGGTTAGTGTTAGGGTAAGGGTAAAGTTTCGGTTTAGTGTTAGGGTTAGGGTTAAGGTTATGGTTAAGGTTAGGGTTAGGGTAAGGGTTAGGGTTAAGGTTAGGGTAAGATTTAGGGTTAGGTTTAGGGTTAGGGTTAGAGTTAGGTTCAGGGTTAGGGTAAGGGTTAGGGTTAGAGTTAAGTTTAGGGTTAGGGTTAGGTTAGGGTTAGGTTTAGGGTAAGGATTAGGGTTAGGGTTAGGTTTAGGGTTAGAGTTAGGGTAAGAGTAAGGGTTAGGTTTAGGTTAGGGTTAGGTTTTGGGTTATGGTTAGGGTTATGGTTAGGGTAAAGATAAGTTTTAGGGTTAAGGTTAGGGTTAGGTTTAGGGTTAAGTTTAGAGTAATGTTAGGGTTAGAGTGATGGTAAGTGTAAGGGTTAGGGTTAGGTTTGGGGTTAGGGTTAGGATAAGGGTAAGGGTTAGGGTTAGAGTTAGGGTTAGGGTAAGGGTAACGGTTAGGGTTAAGGTTAGGGTTAGGGTATGGTTAGTTATAGGGATAGGGTTAGGGTAAGAGTAAGGGTTAGGGTTAGTGTTAGGGTTAGGGTTAGGTTTAGGGTTATGGTAAGGGTTAGGGTTAGGGTTCGGGTTAGGGTTGGGTTTAGAGTAAGGGTTAGGGTTAGGTTTAGAGTAAGGGTAAGTTTTAGGGTTAGGGTTAGAGTTAGGGTTAGGGTAAGGGTAAGGGTAAGGGTTAGGGTTAGGGTTAGAGTGAGGTTTAGAATTAGGGTAAGGGTAATGGTTAGGGTTAAGTTTAGGATTAGGGTTAGGTTAGGGTTAGGGTTAGGGATAGTGTTAGTGTAAGGGTTAGGGTTATGTTTATGGTAAGTTTTAAGGTTAGGGTTCAGTTTAGGTTTAGGGTTAGGGTTAGGGTTAGGGTAAGGGTAACGGTTAGGGTTAGGGTTAGGGTTATGTTTAGGGTTAAGGTTTTGTGTTAGGGTTAGGGTTAGGGTTAAGTTTAGGTTTAATGTTACGTTTAGGGTTAGGTTTAGGTTTAGGGTTAAGGTTAGGTTTAGGGTAAGGGTAAGGGTTAGGGTTAAGTTTAGGGTTAGGGTTAGGGTTAAATTTAGGCTTAGGGTTAGGGTTAGGGTAAGGGCAAGATTTAGGTTTAGGGTTAGGGTTAGGGTTAGGTTTAGGTTTAGGGTTAGGGTAAAGGTAAAGGATAGGATTAGGGTTAGGATTAGGGTTAGGGTAAGATTTAGGGTTAGGTTTAGGGTTAGGGTAAGGGTTATGGTTAGGGTTATGGTTACGTTTAGGGTTAGGGGTTAGGGCTAGGGTTAGGTTTAGGATTAGGGTTAGGGAAAGGATTACAGTTAGGGTTAGGGATAGCGTTAGGTTTCGGGTAAGATTTAGGGTTAGGGTTAGTTTAAGGGTAAGAGTTAAGGTTGGGTTAGGGTTAGGGTTAAGGTTAGGTTTAGGGTTAGGTTAAGGGTTAGAGTTAGGGTTAGGTTTAGGGTTAGGGTTTGGGTTAGGGTTAGGGTTAGTGTTAGGGTTCGGTTAGGGTTAGGTTTAGGGTTAGGTTTAGGGTTAGGGTTACGGTTAGGTTTAGGGTTAGGGTTAGGGTTAGGTTTAGGGTTAGGTTTAGGGTCACGGTTAGGGTTAGGGTTGGGTTAGGGTAAGGGTATGTGTTAGGGTTAGGGTTAGGTTTAGTTTTAGGATAAGGGTTAGGGTTAGGTTTAGGGTTAGGGTAGCGTTATGGTTAGTGTTAGTGTTAGGGTTAGGGTTAGGGTAAGGGTTAGGGTTAGGGTTAGGGTAAGGGTTAGGGTAAGGGTAAGGGTTAGTTTTAAGTTAAGGGTTAGGGTTAGGTTTAGGGTTAGGGTTAGATTAAGGTTAAGGGTTAGGGTTAGGTTTAGGGTTAGGTTTAGTGTAAGGTATAGGGTTAGGATTAGGGTTAGGGTTATGGTTAGGTTTAGGGTTAGTGTTAGGTTAAGGGTAAAGGTTCGGGTTAGGGTTAGGGTTAAGGTTATGGTTAACGTTAGGGTTAATGTTAGGGTAAGGGTTAGGGTTAAGTTTAGGGTTAGGGTTAGGTTAGGGTTAGGGTTAGAGTAAGGATTAGGGTTAGCGTTAGGGTTAGGGTAAGGGTTAGGGTTAGGGTTATTGTTACGGTTAGGGTTAGGGGTTAGTGTTAGGATTAGGTTTAGGGTTAGGATTAGGGTACGATAAATGTTAGGGTTAGGGATAGGGTTAGGGGTCAGGTTAGGTAAGGGTTAGGGTTAGGGTAAGTGTAAGGGTTAGGGTTAGGGTTAAGTTTAGGGTTAGAGTAATGGTTAGGGTTAGGGTTAGGGTTAGGTTTAGGTTTAGGGTAAGGGTAAGGGATAGGGTTAGGATTAAAGTTAGGGTTAGGGGAATGGTTAGGGGTAGGGGTAGGGTTAGGTTTAGGGTAAGTGTAAGGTTTAGGATTAAGGTTAGGGTTAGGGTTGGGGTAAGGGTTAGGGTTAGGTTTAGGGTTAGGTTTAGGGTAAGGGTAAGGGTTAGGTTTCGGGTTATGGTTAGGTTTAGAGTTAGGGTTAGGGTTATGGTTAGGGTAAAGATAAGGGTTAGGGTTAAGGTGAGGGTTAGCTTTAGGGTTAGGGTTAGGGTTAGGGTTAATGTTAGGGTCAGGGTGATGGTAAGTGTAAGGGTTAGGGTTAGGGTTAGGTTTAGGGTTAGGGTTAGGGTTAGGGTAAGGGTTAGGGTTAGGGTTAGTTTAAGGATAAGGGTTAGCGTTAGGGTTAGGGTTAGATTTAGGGTTGGGGTTAAGGTTAGGTTTAGGGTTAGGGTAAGTGTAAGGGTTAGGGTTAGGGTTAGGTTAAGGGTTAGGGTTAGGAAAGTGTTAGGGTTAGGGTTAGGTTTAGGGTTACTCTAAGGGTTAGGGTTAGTGTTAGGGTAAGTGTATGTGTTAGGGTTAGGGTTAGGTTTAGGGTACGGTAAGGTTTAGGGTTAGGATTAAGGTTAGGGTTAGGGTAAGGGTAAGGGTTAGGTTTAGGGTTAGGGTTAGGGTTAGGGTTAGGGTTAGGGTTAGGTTTAGGGTTAACGTAAGGATGAGTGTTAGGGTAAGGGTTAGGGTAAGGGTTAGGTTAGGGTTAGGGTTATAGTAGGGGTTAGGGGAAGGGTAAGTGTTAGGGGTAGGGTTATGGTTAGGATAAGGGTAAGGGTTAGGTTTAGGCTTAGGGGTTAGGGTTAGGGTTAGGTTTAGAGTGAGGATTAGGTTAAGGGTAAGGGTTAGGGTTAGGGTTAGGGTTAGTGTTAGGTTTAGGGTTAGGGTTAGGGTAAGGGGAAGGGTTAGGATTAGTTTTAGGATTAAGGGTTAGGGTTAGGGTTAGGGTTAGGTTTAGGTTTACGGTTAGGTTTAGGGTTACGTTTAGGGTTAGGGATAGGGTTAGGTTAAGGGTTTGTGTAAGGGTTAAGGTTAGGGTTAGGGTTAGGATAAGGGTTAGGATTATGGTTAGGTTTAGGGTAGCGTTAGGGTTAGGGTCAGGGGTAGGGTAAGTGTTAGGGTTAGTGTTAGGGTTAGGGTTAGGTTTAGGATAAGGGTTAGGGTTTGGGATAGGGTTAGGGTAAGGGTAAGGGTTAGGGTTAGGGTTAGGTTTAGTGTTAGGGTTAGGGTTATGGTAAGGGTAAGCTTTAGTGTTAAGTTTAGGGTGAGGTTTAGGTTTAGGGTTAGGGTTAGGGTTTGGATAAGGATAAGGGTTAGGGTTAGGATTAGGGTTAGGGTTAGGGTAAGGGTTAGGGTTAGGGTTAGGGTTAGGGTTAGGTTTAAGGTTAGTGTTAGGGTAAGGGTAAAGTTTCGGGCTAGGGTTAGGGTTAGGGTTAAGGTTATGGTTAAGGTTAGGGTTAGGGTTAGGGTAAGGGTTACGGTTAGGGTTAGGGTAAGGTTTAGGGTTAGGTTTAGTGTTAGGGTTAGAGTTAGGTTTAGGTTTAGGGTAAGGGTTAGGGTTAGGGTTAAGTTTAGGGTTAGGGTTAGGGTGAGGGTTAGGGTAAGGATTAGGGTTTGGGTTAGGGTTAGGGTAAGGGTTAGGGTTAGAGTTAGGGTAAGGGTTAGGGTTAGGGTTACGGTTAGGGTAAGGGTAAGGGTTAGTGTTAAGTTTAGGGTTAGGATTACGTTTAGGGTTAGGTTTAGGGTTAGGGTAAGGATAAGTGTTAGGTTTAGGATTAGGGTTAGGGTTAGGGTAAGGGTTAGGTTTAGGGTTAGGGTTAGGGTAAGGGTTAGGTTTAGGGTTAGTGTTAGGGTAAGGGTAAAGTTTCGGTTTAGTGTTAGGGTTAGGGTTAAGGTTATGGTTAAGGTTAGGGTTAGGGTAAGGGTTAGGGTTAAGGTTAGGGTAAGATTTAGGGTTAGGTTTAGGGTTAGGGTTAGAGTTAGGTTCAGGGTTAGGGTAAGGGTTAGGGTTAGGGTTAAGTTTAGGGTTAGGGTTAGGTTAGGGTTAGGTTTAGGGTAAGGATTAGGGTTAGGGTTAGGTTTAGGGTTAGAGTTAGGGTAAGAGTAAGGGTTAGGTTTAGGTTAGGGTTAGGTTTTGGGTTATGGTTAGGGTTATGGTTAGGGTAAAGATAAGTTTTAGGGTTAAGGTTAGGGTTAGGTTTAGGGTTAAGTTTAGAGTAATGTTAGGGTTAGAGTGATGGTAAGTGTAAGGGTTAGGGTTAGGTTTGGGGTTAGGGTTAGGATAAGGGTAAGGGTTAGGGTTAGAGTTAGGGTTAGGGTAAGGGTAACGGTTAGGGTTAAGGTTAGGGTTAGGGTAGGGTTAGTTATAGGGATAGGGTTAGGGTAAGAGTAAGGGTTAGGGTTAGTGTTAGGGTTAGGGTTAGGTTTAGGGTTACGGTAAGGGTTAGGGTTAGGGTTCGGGTTAGGGTTGGGTTTAGAGTAAGGGTTAGGGTTAGGTTTAGAGTAAGGGTAAGTTTTAGGGTTAGGGTTAGAGTTAGGGTTAGGGTAAGGGTAAGGGTAAGGGTTAGGGTTAGGGTTAGAGTGAGGTTTAGAATTAGGGTAAGGGTAATGGTTAGGGTTAAGTTTAGGATTAGGGTTAGGTTAGGGTTAGGGTTAGGGATAGTGTTAGTGTAAGGGTTAGGGTTATGTTTATGGTAAGTTTTAAGGTTAGGGTTCAGTTTAGGTTTAGGGTTAGGGTTAGGGTTAGGGTAAGGGTAACGGTTAGGGTTAGGGTTAGGGTTATGTTTAGGGTTAAGGTTTTGTGTTAGGGTTAGGGTTAGGGTTAAGTTTAGGTTTAATGTTACGTTTAGGGTTAGGTTTAGGTTTAGGGTTAAGGTTAGGTTTAGGGTAAGGGTAAGGGTTAGGGTTAAGTTTAGGGTTAGGGTTAGGGTTAAATTTAGGCTTAGGGTTAGGGTTAGGGTAAGGGCAAGATTTAGGTTTAGGGTTAGGGTTAGGGTTAGGTTTAGGTTTAGGGTTAGGGTAAAGGTAAAGGATAGGATTAGGGTTAGGATTAGGGTTAGGGTAAGATTTAGGGTTAGGTTTAGGGTTAGGGTAAGGGTTATGGTTAGGGTTATGGTTACGTTTAGGGTTAGGGGTTAGGGCTAGGGTTAGGTTTAGGATTAGGGTTAGGGAAAGGATTACAGTTAGGGTTAGGGATAGCGTTAGGTTTCGGGTAAGATTTAGGGTTAGGGTTAGTTTAAGGGTAAGAGTTAAGGTTGGGTTAGGGTTAGGGTTAAGGTTAGGTTTAGGGTTAGGTTAAGGGTTAGAGTTAGGGTTAGGTTTAGGGTTAGGGTTTGGGTTAGGGTTAGGGTTAGTGTTAGGGTTCGGTTAGGGTTAGGTTTAGGGTTAGGTTTAGGGTTAGGGTTACGGTTAGGTTTAGGGTTAGGGTTAGGGTTAGGTTTAGGGTTAGGTTTAGGGTCACGGTTAGGGTTAGGGTTGGGTTAGGGTAAGGGTATGTGTTAGGGTTAGGGTTAGGTTTAGTTTTAGGATAAGGGTTAGGGTTAGGTTTAGGGTTAGGGTAGCGTTATGGTTAGTGTTAGTGTTAGGGTTAGGGTTAGGGTAAGGGTTAGGGTTAGGGTTAGGGTAAGGGTTAGGGTAAGGGTAAGGGTTAGTTTTAAGTTAAGGGTTAGGGTTAGGTTTAGGGTTAGGGTTAGATTAAGGTTAAGGGTTAGGGTTAGGTTTAGGGTTAGGTTTAGTGTAAGGTATAGGGTTAGGATTAGGGTTAGGGTTATGGTTAGGTTTAGGGTTAGTGTTAGGTTAAGGGTAAAGGTTCGGGTTAGGGTTAGGGTTAAGGTTATGGTTAACGTTAGGGTTAATGTTAGGGTAAGGGTTAGGGTTAAGTTTAGGGTTAGGGTTAGGTTAGGGTTAGGGTTAGAGTAAGGATTAGGGTTAGCGTTAGGGTTAGGGTAAGGGTTAGGGTTAGGGTTATTGTTACGGTTAGGGTTAGGGGTTAGTGTTAGGATTAGGTTTAGGGTTAGGATTAGGGTACGATAAATGTTAGGGTTAGGGATAGGGTTAGGGGTCAGGTTAGGTAAGGGTTAGGGTTAGGGTAAGTGTAAGGGTTAGGGTTAGGGTTAAGTTTAGGGTTAGAGTAATGGTTAGGGTTAGGGTTAGGGTTAGGTTTAGGTTTAGGGTAAGGGTAAGGGATAGGGTTAGGATTAAAGTTAGGGTTAGGGGAATGGTTAGGGGTAGGGGTAGGGTTAGGTTTAGGGTAAGTGTAAGGTTTAGGATTAAGGTTAGGGTTAGGGTTGGGGTAAGGGTTAGGGTTAGGTTTAGGGTTAGGTTTAGGGTAAGGGTAAGGGTTAGGTTTCGGGTTATGGTTAGGTTTAGAGTTAGGGTTAGGGTTATGGTTAGGGTAAAGATAAGGGTTAGGGTTAAGGTGAGGGTTAGCTTTAGGGTTAGGGTTAGGGTTAGGGTTAATGTTAGGGTCAGGGTGATGGTAAGTGTAAGGGTTAGGGTTAGGGTTAGGTTTAGGGTTAGGGTTAGGGTTAGGGTAAGGGTTAGGGTTAGGGTTAGTTTAAGGATAAGGGTTAGCGTTAGGGTTAGGGTTAGATTTAGGGTTGGGGTTAAGGTTAGGTTTAGGGTTAGGGTAAGTGTAAGGGTTAGGGTTAGGGTTAGGTTAAGGGTTAGGGTTAGGAAAGTGTTAGGGTTAGGGTTAGGTTTAGGGTTACTCTAAGGGTTAGGGTTAGTGTTAGGGTAAGTGTATGTGTTAGGGTTAGGGTTAGGTTTAGGGTACGGTAAGGTTTAGGGTTAGGATTAAGGTTAGGGTTAGGGTAAGGGTAAGGGTTAGGTTTAGGGTTAGGGTTAGGGTTAGGGTTAGGGTTAGGGTTAGGTTTAGGGTTAACGTAAGGATGAGTGTTAGGGTAAGGGTTAGGGTAAGGGTTAGGTTAGGGTTAGGGTTATAGTAGGGGTTAGGGGAAGGGTAAGTGTTAGGGGTAGGGTTATGGTTAGGATAAGGGTAAGGGTTAGGTTTAGGCTTAGGGGTTAGGGTTAGGGTTAGGTTTAGAGTGAGGATTAGGTTAAGGGTAAGGGTTAGGGTTAGGGTTAGGGTTAGTGTTAGGTTTAGGGTTAGGGTTAGGGTAAGGGGAAGGGTTAGGATTAGTTTTAGGATTAAGGGTTAGGGTTAGGGTTAGGGTTAGGTTTAGGTTTACGGTTAGGTTTAGGGTTACGTTTAGGGTTAGGGATAGGGTTAGGTTAAGGGTTTGTGTAAGGGTTAAGGTTAGGGTTAGGGTTAGGATAAGGGTTAGGATTATGGTTAGGTTTAGGGTAGCGTTAGGGTTAGGGTCAGGGGTAGGGTAAGTGTTAGGGTTAGTGTTAGGGTTAGGGTTAGGTTTAGGATAAGGGTTAGGGTTTGGGATAGGGTTAGGGTAAGGGTAAGGGTTAGGGTTAGGGTTAGGTTTAGTGTTAGGGTTAGGGTTATGGTAAGGGTAAGCTTTAGTGTTAAGTTTAGGGTGAGGTTTAGGTTTAGGGTTAGGGTTAGGGTTTGGATAAGGATAAGGGTTAGGGTTAGGATTAGGGTTAGGGTTAGGGTAAGGGTTAGGGTTAGGGTTAGGGTTAGGGTTAGGTTTAAGGTTAGTGTTAGGGTAAGGGTAAAGTTTCGGGCTAGGGTTAGGGTTAGGGTTAAGGTTATGGTTAAGGTTAGGGTTAGGGTTAGGGTAAGGGTTACGGTTAGGGTTAGGGTAAGGTTTAGGGTTAGGTTTAGTGTTAGGGTTAGAGTTAGGTTTAGGTTTAGGGTAAGGGTTAGGGTTAGGGTTAAGTTTAGGGTTAGGGTTAGGGTGAGGGTTAGGGTAAGGATTAGGGTTTGGGTTAGGGTTAGGGTAAGGGTTAGGGTTAGAGTTAGGGTAAGGGTTAGGGTTAGGGTTACGGTTAGGGTAAGGGTAAGGGTTAGTGTTAAGTTTAGGGTTAGGATTACGTTTAGGGTTAGGTTTAGGGTTAGGGTAAGGATAAGTGTTAGGTTTAGGATTAGGGTTAGGGTTAGGGTAAGGGTTAGGTTTAGGGTTAGGGTTAGGGTAAGGGTTAGGTTTAGGGTTAGTGTTAGGGTAAGGGTAAAGTTTCGGTTTAGTGTTAGGGTTAGGGTTAAGGTTATGGTTAAGGTTAGGGTTAGGGTAAGGGTTAGGGTTAAGGTTAGGGTAAGATTTAGGGTTAGGTTTAGGGTTAGGGTTAGAGTTAGGTTCAGGGTTAGGGTAAGGGTTAGGGTTAGGGTTAAGTTTAGGGTTAGGGTTAGGTTAGGGTTAGGTTTAGGGTAAGGATTAGGGTTAGGGTTAGGTTTAGGGTTAGAGTTAGGGTAAGAGTAAGGGTTAGGTTTAGGTTAGGGTTAGGTTTTGGGTTATGGTTAGGGTTATGGTTAGGGTAAAGATAAGTTTTAGGGTTAAGGTTAGGGTTAGGTTTAGGGTTAAGTTTAGAGTAATGTTAGGGTTAGAGTGATGGTAAGTGTAAGGGTTAGGGTTAGGTTTGGGGTTAGGGTTAGGATAAGGGTAAGGGTTAGGGTTAGAGTTAGGGTTAGGGTAAGGGTAACGGTTAGGGTTAAGGTTAGGGTTAGGGTAGGGTTAGTTATAGGGATAGGGTTAGGGTAAGAGTAAGGGTTAGGGTTAGTGTTAGGGTTAGGGTTAGGTTTAGGGTTACGGTAAGGGTTAGGGTTAGGGTTCGGGTTAGGGTTGGGTTTAGAGTAAGGGTTAGGGTTAGGTTTAGAGTAAGGGTAAGTTTTAGGGTTAGGGTTAGAGTTAGGGTTAGGGTAAGGGTAAGGGTAAGGGTTAGGGTTAGGGTTAGAGTGAGGTTTAGAATTAGGGTAAGGGTAATGGTTAGGGTTAAGTTTAGGATTAGGGTTAGGTTAGGGTTAGGGTTAGGGATAGTGTTAGTGTAAGGGTTAGGGTTATGTTTATGGTAAGTTTTAAGGTTAGGGTTCAGTTTAGGTTTAGGGTTAGGGTTAGGGTTAGGGTAAGGGTAACGGTTAGGGTTAGGGTTAGGGTTATGTTTAGGGTTAAGGTTTTGTGTTAGGGTTAGGGTTAGGGTTAAGTTTAGGTTTAATGTTACGTTTAGGGTTAGGTTTAGGTTTAGGGTTAAGGTTAGGTTTAGGGTAAGGGTAAGGGTTTGGGTTAAGTTTAGGGTTATGGTTAGGGTTAAATTTAGGCTTAGGGTTAGGGTTAGGGTAAGGGCAAGATTTAGGTTTAGGGTTAGGGTTAGGGTTAGGTTTAGGTTTAGGGTTAGGGTAAAGGTAAAGGATAGGATTAGGGTTAGGATTAGGGTTAGGGTAAGATTTAGGGTTAGGTTTAGGGTTAGGGTAAGGGTTATGGTTAGGGTTATGGTTACGTTTAGGGTTAGGGGTTAGGGCTAGGGTTAGGTTTAGGATTAGGGTTAGGGAAAGGATTACAGTTAGGGTTAGGGATAGCGTTAGGTTTCGGGTAAGATTTAGGGTTAGGGTTAGTTTAAGGGTAAGAGTTAAGGTTGGGTTAGGGTTAGGGTTAAGGTTAGGTTTAGGGTTAGTGTTAGGTTAAGGGTAAAGGTTCGGGTTAGGGTTAGGGTTAAGGTTATGGTTAACGTTAGGGTTAATGTTAGGGTAAGGGTTAGGGTTAAGTTTAGGGTTAGGGTTAGGTTAGGGTTAGGGTTAGAGTAAGGATTAGGGTTAGCGTTAGGGTTAGGGTAAGGGTTAGGGTTAGGGTTATTGTTACGGTTAGGGTTAGGGGTTAGTGTTAGGATTAGGTTTAGGGTTAGGATTAGGGTACGATAAATGTTAGGGTTAGGGATAGGGTTAGGGGTCAGGTTAGGTAAGGGTTAGGGTTAGGGTAAGTGTAAGGGTTAGGGTTAGGGTTAAGTTTAGGGTTAGAGTAATGGTTAGGGTTAGGGTTAGGGTTAGGTTTAGGTTTAGGGTAAGGGTAAGGGATAGGGTTAGGATTAAAGTTAGGGTTAGGGGAATGGTTAGGGTTAGGGGTAGGGTTAGGTTTAGGGTAAGTGTAAGGTTTAGGATTAAGGTTAGGGTTAGGGTTGGGGTAAGGGTTAGGGTTAGGTTTAGGGTTAGGTTTAGGGTAAGGGTAAGGGTTAGGTTTAGGGTTATGGTTAGGTTTAGAGTTAGGGTTAGGGTTATGGTTAGGGTAAAGATAAGGGTTAGGGTTAAGGTGAGGGTTAGCTTTAGGGTTAGGGTTAGGGTTAGGGTTAATGTTAGGGTAAGGGAGATGTTAAGTGTAAGGGTTAGGGTTACGGTTAGGATTAGGGTTTAGGGTTAGAGTTAGGTTTAGGGTTAGGATTAGGGTAAGGATAAATGTTATGGTTAGGGATAGGGTTAGGGTTAGGGTTAGGTTTAGGGTTAGGGTTAGGGTTAATGTTAGGGTTAGGGTGATGGTAAGTGCAAGGGTTAGGGTTAGGGTTAGGGTTAGGGTTAGGTTAAGGGTGAGGGTTAGGGTTAGGGTTAGGGTTACGGTTAGGGTAAGGATAAGGGTTAGGGTTAAGTTTAGGGTTAGGGTTAGGAATAGTTATACAGATAGGGTTAGGGTTAGGGTAAGGGTTAGGGTTAGGGTTAGGGTTAGGGTTAGGGTTAGGAGTAGTTATACGGATAGGGTTAGGGTAAGGGTAAGGGTTAGGGTTAGAGTTAGGGTTAGGTTTAGCGTTAGGGTTAGGGTTAGGGTTAGGGTAAGGTTAAGTGTTAGGGTTATAGTTAGGGTTAGGACTAGGTTTAAGGTTAGGGTTATGGTTATGGTAAGGATAACGGTTAGGGTTAGGATTAGGGTTAGGCTTACCGTAAATGTTAGAATTACGTTTAGGGTTAGGTTTAGGGTTAGGTTTAGCGTTAGAGTTAGGGTAAGGGTAAAGGTTCAGGTTAGGGTTAGGGTTAGGGTTATGTTAGGGTTAGGGTTAGGGTTAGGGTTAGGTTTAGGGTTAGGATTAGGGTACGGATAAATGTTAGGGTTATGGTTAAGGTTATGGTTAAGGTTACGGTTAGGGTTAGGGTTAGGTTTAGGGTTAGGGTAAAGATAAGCTTTAGGGTTAAGGTTAGGGTTAGGTTTAGGGTTAGGGTTAGGGTTAATGTTATGGTTAGGGTGATGGTAAGTGTAAGGTTTAGGGTTAGGTTTAGGGTTAGGTTTAGTTTAAGGGTTAGGGTTAGGGTTACGGTTAGGGTAAGGGTAAGGGTTAGGGTTAAGGTTAGGGTTAGGGTTAGGGTTAGTTATAGGGATAGGGTTAGGATAAGGGTAAGGGTTAGGGTTAGGATTAGTTTTACGGTTAGAGTTAGGGTAAGGGTTAGGGTTAGGTTTAGGGTTAGGGTGAGGGTAAGGTTAAGGGTTAGCGTTAGGGTTAGGGTTAGGTTTATGGTTGGGGTTAAGGTTAGGTTTAGGTTAGGGTAAGTGTAAGGGTTAGGGTTAGGGTTAGGGTAAGGGTTAGGGTTAGGGTTAGGGTTAGGGTTAGGGTAAGATTTAGGGTTAGGGTCAGGGTAAGAGATAGGGTTAGGGTTAGGTTTAGGGGTTACGGTAAGGGTTAGGGTTAGGTTTAGGGTTAGGTTTAGGGTAAGGGTTAGGGTTAGGTTTAGGGTGAGGGTAAATTTAGGGTTAGGATTAGGTTTAGGGTAAGGATAAGGGTTAAGGTTAGGGTTAGGGTTGGGGTTAGGGTAAGGGTAAGTGTTAGGGTTAGGGTTAGGGTTAAGGGTTAGGGTTAGGGTTAGGGTTAGGGTTAGGTTTAGGGTTAGGGTTAGGATTAGGGTAAGGGCAAGGTTTAGGGTTAGGATTAGGGTTAGGGTTAGGGTAAGGGTTAGCGTTAGGGTTAGGGTTAGGGTTAGAGTTAGGGTAAAGGTAAAGGTTAGGGTTAGGGTTAGGATTAGGGTTAGGGTAAGATTTAGTGTTATGGTTAGGGTTAGGGGAAGGGTTAGGCTTAGAGTTAGGGTTACTTTTAGGGTTAGGGAATAGGGCTAGGATTATGTTTAGAGTTAGGTTTAGGGAAAGGATAAGAGTTAGGGTTAGGGATAGGGTTAGGTTTCGGGTAAGGTTTAGGGTTAGGGTTAGGTTAAGTGTAAGAGTTAGGGTTGGGTTAGGGTTAGGGATAAGGTTAGGTTTAGGGTTAGGGTTAGGGTTAGGTTTAGGGTTAGGGTTAGGTTTAGGGTAAGGGTTAGGGTTACGGTTAGGGTAAATATAAGGGTTAGGGTTAAGGTTTGGGTTAGGTTTAGGGTTAGGGTTAGGGTTAATGTTAGGATCAGGGTGAATGTAAGTGTAAGGTTTAGGGTTAGGTTTATGGTTAGGGTTAGGGTAAGGGTAAGGGTTAGGGTTAGGGTTAGGGTTAGGGTTAGGGTAAAGGAAAGGCTTAGGGACAGGGTTAAGGTTAGGGATAGGGTTAATATTAGGTTTAGGGATAGGGTCAGCGTTAGGGTAAGGGTAAGGGTTGGGTTTAGGTTTGGTTAGGGTTAGGGTAAGGGTTAGGGTTAGGTTTAGGGTTAGGGTTAGGGTTAATGTTAGGGTCAGGGTGATGGTAAGTGTAAGGGTTAGGGTTAGGTTTAGGGTTAGGGTTAGGGTAAGGGTAAGGGTTAGGTTTAGGGTTAGGGTAAAGGAAAGGCTTAGGGATAGGGTTAAGGTTAGGGATAGGGTTAGGATTAGGTTTAGGGATAGGGTCAGGGTTAGGGTAAGGGTAAGGGTTGGGTTTAGGTTTGGTTAGGGTTAGGGTAAGGGTTAGGGTTAGGTTTAGGGTTATGGTTAGGGTAAGGATAAGGGTTAGCGTTAGGGTTATGGTTAGGTTTTGGGTTGGGGTTAAGGTTAGGTTTAGGGTTAGGGTAAGTGTAAGGGTTAGGGTTAGGGTTAGGTTAAGGGTTAGGGTTAGAGTTAGGGTTAGGTTTAGGGTTAGGTTTAGGGTTAGGTTTAGGGTTACGGTTAGGGTTAGGGTTAGGTTTAGGGTTAGGGTTAGGGTTAGGTTTAGGGTTAGGGTTAGGTTTAGGGTAAGGGTTAGGGTTACGGTTAGGGTAAATATAAGGGTTAGGGTTAAGGTTAGGGTTAGGTTTAGGGTTAGGGTTAGGGTTAATGTTAGGGTCAGGGTGAATGTAAGTGTAAGGTTTAGGGTTAGGTTTATGGTTAGGGTTAGGGTAAGGGTAAGGGTTAGGGTTAGGGTTAGGGTTAGGGTAAAGGAAAGGCTTAGGGATAGGTTTAAGGTTAGGGATAGGGTTAATATTAGGTTTAGGGATAGGGTCAGGGTTAGGGTAAGGGTAAGGGTTGGGTTTAGGTTTGGTTAGGGTTAGGGTAAGGGTTAGGGTTAGGTTTAGGGTTAGGGTTAGGGTTAATGTTAGGGTCAGGGTGATGGTAAGTGTAAGGGTTAGGGTTAGGTTTAGGGTTAGGGTTAGGGTAAGGGTAAGGGTTAGGTTTAGGGTTAGGGTAAAGGAAAGGCTTAGGGATAGGGTTAAGGTTAGGGATAGGGTTAGGATTAGGTTTAGGGATAGGGTCAGGGTTAGGGTAAGGGTAAGGGTTGGGTTTAGGTTTGGTTAGGGTTAGGGTAAGGGTTAGGGTTAGGTTTAGGGTTATGGTTAGGGTAAGGATAAGGGTTAGCGTTAGGGTTATGGTTAGGTTTTGGGTTGGGGTTAAGGTTAGGTTTAGGGTTATTGTAAGTGTAAGGGTTAGGGTTAGGGTTAGGTTAAGGGTTAGGGTTAGGGTTAGTGTTAGGGTTAGGGTTAGGTTTAGGGTTACTGTATGGGTTAGGGTTAGGGTTAGGGTAAGTGTATGTGTTAGGGTTAGGGTTAGGTTTAGAGTTAGGTTTAGGGTTAGCGTTTGGGTAAGGGTAAGGGTAAGGGTTAGGTTTAGGATTAAGGGAAGTGTTAGGGTTAGGTTTAGCGTTAGGGTTAGGGTTAGGTTTAGGGTGCGGGTAAGTTTTAGGGTTAGGATTAAGGTTAGGGTTAGGGTAAGTGTAAGGGTTAGGTTTAGGGTTAGGATAAGGGTAAGTGTTAGGGTTAGGGTTAGGATAAGGGTTAGGGTTAGGGATTGATGTAGGGTAGGGGTTAGTGAAAGGGTAAGTGTTAGGGTTATGGTTAGGGTTAGGATAAGGGTAAGGGTTAGGGTTAGGGTTAGGGGTTAGGGTTAGGGTTAGGGTTAGGTTTATGGTGAGTATTAAGGTCAGGGTAAGGGTTAGGGTTAGGGTTAGGGTTCGTGTTAGGTTTAGGGTTAGGGTTAGGGGAAGGGGAAGGGTTAGGATTAGATTTAGGGTTAAGGGTTAGGGTTAGGGTTAGGGCTAGGTTTAGGTTTAAGGTTAGGTTTAGGGTTAGTGTTAGGGTTAGGGTTAGGGTTAGGATAAGGGTTAGGGTTAGGGATAGGGTTAGGGTAAGGGTAAGGGTAAGGGTTAGGGTTAGGGTTAGGGTTAGGTTTAAGGTTAGTGTTAGGGTAAGGTTAAAGGTTCAGGTTAGGGTTAGGCTTATGGTTAAGGGTATGGTTAAGGTTAGAGTTAGGGTTAGGGTAAGGGTTAGGGTTAGGGTTAGGGTTAGGGTTAAATTTATGTTTAAGGTTAGGGTTAGGGTAAGGGTTAGGTTTAGGGTTAGGGTAAGGGTTAGAGTTAGAGTTAGGGTTAGGGTAAGGGTAAAGGTTAGGGTGAAATTTAGGGTTAGGGTTAGGTTAGGGTTAGGGTTAAGGTTAGGGTAAGGATTAGGGTTAGGGTTAGGGTAAGTGTTAGGGTTAGGGTTAGGGTTACGTTTAGGGTTAGGGTTTAGGGTTATGGTTAGGTTTAGGTTTAGGATTAGGGTAAGGATAAATGTTAGGGTTAAGGATAGGCTTAGGGTTCAGTTTAGGTTTAGGGTTAGGGTTAGGGTAAGTGTAAGAGTTAGCGTTGGGTTAGGGTTAGTGTTAAGGTTAGGGATAGGGTTAGGTGAAGCGTAAGGGATAGGGGTAGGGTTATGGTTAGGGTTAGGGTAATGGTTAGGTTTAGGGTTAGGGTTAGGGTAAGGGTAAGGGTTAGCGTTAAGGTTAGTGTTAGTGTTCGGGTAAGAGTAAGGGTTAGGGTTAGGTTTAGGATTAGGGTTAAGGTAAGGGTAAGTGTTAGGTTTAGGGTTGGGGTTAGGTTTAGGGTAAGGGTTAGGGTTATGGTTAGGGTAAAGATAAGGGTTAGGGTTAAGGTTAGGGTTAGGGTTAGGGTTAGGGTTAGGGTTAATGTTAGGGTCAGGGTGATGGTAAGTGTAAGGGTTAGGGTTAGGGTTAGGTTTAGGGTTAGGGTTAGGGTAAGGGTTAGGGTTAGGGTTAGTTTAAGGATAAGGGTTAGGGTTAGGGTTAGGTTTAGGGTTGGGGTTAAGGTTAGGTTTAGGGTTAGGGTAAGTGTAAGGGTTAGGGTTAGGGTTAGGTTAAGGGTTAGGGTTAGGAAAGTGTTAGGGTTAGGGTTAGGTTTAGGGTTACTCTAAGGGTTAGGGTTAGTGTTAGGGAAAGTGTATGTGTTAGGGTTAGGGTTAGGTTTAGGGTACGGTAAGGTTTAGGGTTAGGATTAAGGTTAGGGTTAGGGTAAGGGTAAGGGTTAGGTTTAGGGTTAGGGTTAGGGTTAGGGTTAGGGTTAGGTTTAGGGTTAATGTAAGAGTGAGTGTTAGGGTAAGGGTTAGGGTAAGGGTTAGGGTTAGGGTTAGGGTTATGGTAGGGGTTAGGGGAAGGGTAAGTGTTAGGGTTAGGGTTAGGGTTAGGATAAGGGTAAGGGTTAGGGTTAGGGTTAGGGGTTAGGGTTAGGGTTAGGGTTAGGTTTAGGGTGAGGATTAGGTTAAGGGTAAGGGTTAGGGTTAGGGTTAGGTTTAGGGTTAGGGTTAGGGTTAGGGTAAGGGTTAGGGTTAGGGTTAGTTTAAGGATAAGGGTTAGCGTTAGGGTTAGGGTTAGATTTAGGGTTGGGGTTAAGGTTAGGTTTAGGGTTAGGGTAAGTGTAAGGGTTAGGGTTAGGGTTAGGTTAAGGGTTAGGGTTAGGAAAGTGTTAGGGTTAGGGTTAGGTTTAGGGTTACTCTAAGGGTTAGGGTTAGTGTTAGGGTAAGTGTATGTGTTAGGGTTAGGGTTAGGTTTAGGGTACGGTAAGGTTTAGGGTTAGGATTATGGTTAGGGTTAGGGTAAGGGTAAGGGTTAGGTTTAGGGTTAGGGTTAGGGTTAGGGTTTGGGTTAGGGTTAGGTTTAGGGTTAACGTAAGGATGAGTGTTAGGGTAAGGGTTAGGGTAAGGGTTAGGTTAGGGTTAGGGTTATAGTAGGGGTTAGCGGAAGGGTAAGTGTTAGGGGTAGGGTTATGGTTAGGATAAGGGTAAGGGTTAGGTTTAGGCTTAGGGGTTAGGGTTAGGGTTAGGTTTAGGGTGAGGATTAGGTTAAGGGTAAGGGTTAGGGTTAGGGTTAGGGTTAGTGTTAGGTTTAGGGTTAGGGTTAGGGTAAGGGGAAGGGTTAGGATTAGTTTTAGGATTAAGGGTTAGGGTTAGGGTTAGGGTTAGGTTTAGGTTTACGGTTAGGTTTAGGGTTACGTTTAGGGTTAGGGATAGGGTTAGGTTAAGGGTTTGTGTAAGGGTTAAGGTTAGGGTTAGGGTTAGGATAAGCGTTAGGATTACGGTTAGGTTTAGGGTAGCGTTAGGGTTAGGGTCAGGGGTAGGGTAAGTGTTAGGGTTAGTGTTAGGGTTAGGGTTAGGTTTAGGATAAGGGTTAGGGTTTGGGATAGGGTTAGGGTAAGGGTAAGGGTTAGGGTTAGGGTTAGGTTTAGTGTTAGGGTTAGGGTTATGGTAAGGGTAAGCTTTAGTGTTAAGTTTAGGGTGAGGTTTAGGTTTAGGGTTAGGGTTAGGGTTTGGATAAGGATAAGGGTTAGGGTTAGGATTAGGGTTAGGGTTAGGGTAAGGGTTAGGGTTAGGGTTAGGGTTAGGGTTAGGTTTAAGGTTATTGTTAGGGTAAGGGTAAAGTTTCGGGCTAGGGTTAGGGTTAGGGTTAAGGTTATGGTTAAGGTTAGGGTTAGGGTAAGGGTTACGGTTAGGGTTAGGGTAAGGTTTAGGGTTAGGTTTAGTGTTAGGGTTAGAGTTAGGTTTAGGTTTAGGGTAAGGGTTAGGGTTAGGGTTAAGTTTAGGGTTAGGGTTAGGGTGAGGGTTAGGGTAAGGATTAGGGTTAGGGTTAGGGTTAGGGTAAGGGTTAGGGTTAGGGTTAGGGTTAGGTTTAAGGTTAGTGTTAGGGTAAGGTTAAAGGTTCAGGTTAGGGTTAGGCTTATGGTTAAGGGTATGGTTAAGGTTAGAGTTAGGGTTAGGGTAAGGGTTAGGGTTAGGGTTAGGGTTAGGGTTAAATTTATGTTTAAGGTTAGGGTTAGGGTAAGGGTTAGGTTTAGGGTTAGGGTAAGGGTTAGAGTTAGAGTTAGGGTTAGGGTAAGGGTAAAGGTTAGGGTGAAATTTAGGGTTAGGGTTAGGTTAGGGTTAGGGTTAAGGTTAGGGTAAGGATTAGGGTTAGGGTTAGGGTAAGTGTTAGGGTTAGGGTTAGGGTTACGTTTAGGGTTAGGGTTTAGGGTTATGGTTAGGTTTAGGTTTAGGATTAGGGTAAGGATAAATGTTAGGGTTAAGGATAGGCTTAGGGTTCAGTTTAGGTTTAGGGTTAGGGTTAGGGTAAGTGTAAGAGTTAGCGTTGGGTTAGGGTTAGTGTTAAGGTTAGGGATAGGGTTAGGTGAAGCGTAAGGGATAGGGGTAGGGTTATGGTTAGGGTTAGGGTAATGGTTAGGTTTAGGGTTAGGGTTAGGGTAAGGGTAAGGGTTAGCGTTAAGGTTAGTGTTAGTGTTCGGGTAAGAGTAAGGGTTAGGGTTAGGTTTAGGATTAGGGTTAAGGTAAGGGTAAGTGTTAGGTTTAGGGTTGGGGTTAGGTTTAGGGTAAGGGTTAGGGTTATGGTTAGGGTAAAGATAAGGGTTAGGGTTAAGGTTAGGGTTAGGGTTAGGGTTAGGGTTAGGGTTAATGTTAGGGTCAGGGTGATGGTAAGTGTAAGGGTTAGGGTTAGGGTTAGGTTTAGGGTTAGGGTTAGGGTAAGGGTTAGGGTTAGGGTTAGTTTAAGGATAAGGGTTAGGGTTAGGGTTAGGTTTAGGGTTGGGGTTAAGGTTAGGTTTAGGGTTAGGGTAAGTGTAAGGGTTAGGGTTAGGGTTAGGTTAAGGGTTAGGGTTAGGAAAGTGTTAGGGTTAGGGTTAGGTTTAGGGTTACTCTAAGGGTTAGGGTTAGTGTTAGGGAAAGTGTAAGTGTTAGGGTTAGGGTTAGGTTTAGGGTACGGTAAGGTTTAGGGTTAGGATTAAGGTTAGGGTTAGGGTAAGGGTAAGGGTTAGGTTTAGGGTTAGGGTTAGGGTTAGGGTTAGGGTTAGGTTTAGGGTTAATGTAAGAGTGAGTGTTAGGGTAAGGGTTAGGGTAAGGGTTAGGGTTAGGGTTAGGGTTATGGTAGGGGTTAGGGGAAGGGTAAGTGTTAGGGTTAGGGTTAGGGTTAGGATAAGGGTAAGGGTTAGGGTTAGGGTTAGGGGTTAGGGTTAGGGTTAGGGTTAGGTTTAGGGTGAGGATTAGGTTAAGGGTAAGGGTTAGGGTTAGGGTTAGGTTTAGGGTTAGGGTTAGGGTTAGGGTAAGGGTTAGGGTTAGGGTTAGTTTAAGGATAAGGGTTAGCGTTAGGGTTAGGGTTAAATTTAGGGTTGGGGTTAAGGTTAGGTTTAGGGTTAGGGTAAGTGTAAGGGTTAGGGTTAGGGTTAGGTTAAGGGTTAGGGTTAGGAAAGTGTTAGGGTTAGGGTTAGGTTTAGGGTTACTCTAAGGGTTAGGGTTAGTGTTAGGGTAAGTGTATGTGTTAGGGTTAGGGTTAGGTTTAGGGTACGGTAAGGTTTAGGGTTAGGATTATGGTTAGGGTTAGGGTAAGGGTAAGGGTTAGGTTTAGGGTTAGGGTTAGGGTTAGGGTTTGGGTTAGGGTTAGGTTTAGGGTTAACGTAAGGATGAGTGTTAGGGTAAGGGTTAGGGTAAGGGTTAGGTTAGGGTTAGGGTTATAGTAGGGGTTAGCGGAAGGGTAAGTGTTAGGGGTAGGGTTATGGTTAGGATAAGGGTAAGGGTTAGGTTTAGGCTTAGGGGTTAGGGTTAGGGTTAGGTTTAGGGTGAGGATTAGGTTAAGGGTAAGGGTTAGGGTTAGGGTTAGGGTTAGTGTTAGGTTTAGGGTTAGGGTTAGGGTAAGGGGAAGGGTTAGGATTAGTTTTAGGATTAAGGGTTAGGGTTAGGGTTAGGGTTAGGTTTAGGTTTACGGTTAGGTTTAGGGTTACGTTTAGGGTTAGGGATAGGGTTAGGTTAAGGGTTTGTGTAAGGGTTAAGGTTAGGGTTAGGGTTAGGATAAGCGTTAGGATTACGGTTAGGTTTAGGGTAGCGTTAGGGTTAGGGTCAGGGGTAGGGTAAGTGTTAGGGTTAGTGTTAGGGTTAGGGTTAGGTTTAGGATAAGGGTTAGGGTTTGGGATAGGGTTAGGGTAAGGGTAAGGGTTAGGGTTAGGGTTAGGTTTAGTGTTAGGGTTAGGGTTATGGTAAGGGTAAGCTTTAGTGTTAAGTTTAGGGTGAGGTTTAGGTTTAGGGTTAGGGTTAGGGTTTGGATAAGGATAAGGGTTAGGGTTAGGATTAGGGTTAGGGTTAGGGTAAGGGTTAGGGTTAGGGTTAGGGTTAGGGTTAGGTTTAAGGTTATTGTTAGGGTAAGGGTAAAGTTTCGGGCTAGGGTTAGGGTTAGGGTTAAGGTTATGGTTAAGGTTAGGGTTAGGGTAAGGGTTACGGTTAGGGTTAGGGTAAGGTTTAGGGTTAGGTTTAGTGTTAGGGTTAGAGTTAGGTTTAGGTTTAGGGTAAGGGTTAGGGTTAGGGTTAAGTTTAGGGTTAGGGTTAGGGTGAGGGTTAGGGTAAGGATTAGGGTTAGGGTTAGGGTTAGGGTAAGGGTTAGGGTTAGAGTTAGGGTAAGGGTTAGGGTTAGGGTTACGGTTAGGGTAAGGGTAAGGGTTAGTGTTAAGTTTAGGGTTAGGATTACGTTTAGGGTTAGGTTTAGGGTTAGGGTAAGGATAAGTGTTAGGTTTAGGATTAGGGTTAGGGTTAGGGTAAGGGTTAGGTTTAGGGTTAGGGTTAGGGTAAGGGTTAGGTTTAGGGTTAGTGTTAGGGTAAGGGTAAAGTTTCGGTTTAGTGTTAGGGTTAGGGTTAAGGTTATGGTTAAGGTTAGGGTTAGGGTAAGGGTTAGGGTTAAGGTTAGGGTAAGATTTAGGGTTAGGTTTAGGGTTAGGGTTAGAGTTAGGTTCAGGGTTAGGGTAAGGGTTAGGGTTAGGGTTAAGTTTAGGGTTAGGGTTAGGTTAGGGTTAGGTTTAGGGTAAGGATTAGGGTGAGGGTTAGGTTTAGGGTTAGAGTTAGGGTAAGAGTAAGGGTTAGGTTTAGGTTAGGGTTAGGTTTTGGGTTATGGTTAGGGTTATGGTTAGGGTAAAGATAAGTTTTAGGGTTAAGGTTAGGGTTAGGTTTAGGGTTAAGTTTAGAGTAATGTTAGGGTTAGAGTGATGGTAAGTGTAAGGGTTAGGGTTAGGTTTGGGGTTAGGGTTAGGATAAGGGTAAGGGTTAGGGTTAGAGTTAGGGTTAGGGTAAGGGTAACGGTTAGGGTTAAGGTTAGGGTTAGGGTATGGTTAGTTATAGGGATAGGGTTAGGGTAAGAGTAAGGGTTAGGGTTAGTGTTAGGGTTAGGGTTAGGTTTAGGGTTATGGTAAGGGTTAGGGTTAGGGTTCGGGTTAGGGTTGGGTTTAGAGTAAGGGTTAGGGTTAGGTTTAGAGTAAGGGTAAGTTTTAGGGTTAGGGTTAGAGTTAGGGTTAGGGTAAGGGTAAGGGTAAGGGTTAGGGTTAGGGTTAGAGTGAGGTTTAGAATTAGGGTAAGGGTAATGGTTAGGGTTAAGTTTAGGATTAGGGTTAGGTTAGGGTTAGGGTTAGGGATAGTGTTAGTGTAAGGGTTAGGGTTATGTTTATGGTAAGTTTTAAGGTTAGGGTTCAGTTTAGGTTTAGGGTTAGGGTTAGGGTAAGGGTAACGGTTAGGGTTAGGGTTAGGGTTATGTTTAGGGTTAAGGTTTTGTGTTAGGGTTAGGGTTAGGGTTAAGTTTAGGTTTAATGTTACGTTTAGGGTTAGGTTTAGGTTTAGGGTTAAGGTTAGGTTTAGGGTAAGGGTAAGGGTTAGGGTTAAGTTTAGGGTTAGGGTTAGGGTTAAATTTAGGCTTAGGGTTAGGGTTAGGGTAAGGGCAAGATTTAGGTTTAGGGTTAGGGTTAGGGTTAGGTTTAGGGTTAGGGTTAGGGTAAAGGTAAAGGATAGGATTAGGGTTAGGATTAGGGTTAGGGTAAGATTTAGGGTTAGGTTTAGGGTTAGGGTAAGGGTTATGGTTAGGGTTATGGTTACGTTTAGGGTTAGGGGTTAGGGCTAGGGTTAGGTTTAGGATTAGGGTTAGGGAAAGGATTACAGTTAGGGTTAGGGATAGCGTTAGGTTTCGGGTAAGATTTAGGGTTAGGGTTAGTTTAAGGGTAAGAGTTAAGGTTGGGTTAGGGTTAGGGTTAAGGTTAGGTTTAGGGTTAGGTTAAGGGTTAGAGTTAGGGTTAGGTTTAGGGTTAGGGTTTGGGTTAGGGTTAGGGTTAGTGTTAGGGTTCGGTTAGGGTTAGGTTTAGGGTTAGGTTTAGGGTTAGGGTTACGGTTAGGTTTAGGGTTAGGGTTAGGGTTAGGTTTAGGGTTAGGTTTAGGGTCACGGTTAGGGTTAGGGTTGGGTTAGGGTAAGGGTATGTGTTAGGGTTAGGGTTAGGTTTAGTTTTAGGATAAGGGTTAGGGTTAGGTTTAGGGTTAGGGTAGCGTTATGGTTAGTGTTAGTGTTAGGGTTAGGGTTAGGGTAAGGGTTAGGGTTAGGGTTAGGGTAAGGGTTAGGGTAAGGGTAAGGGTTAGTTTTAAGTTAAGGGTTAGGGTTAGGTTTAGGGTTAGGGTTAGATTAAGGTTAAGGGTTAGGGTTAGGTTTAGGGTTAGGTTTAGTGTAAGGTATAGGGTTAGGATTAGGGTTAGGGTTATGGTTAGGTTTAGGGTTAGTGTTAGGTTAAG
This sequence comes from Megascapheus bottae, assembly GCA_024803745.1. Classification (NCBI taxonomy): domain Eukaryota; kingdom Metazoa; phylum Chordata; class Mammalia; order Rodentia; family Geomyidae; genus Megascapheus; species Megascapheus bottae. Next base: position 293,810 of record JANJXV010000207.1, read on the forward strand.
GGTAAAGGTTCGGGTTAGGGTTAGGGTTAAGGTTATGGTTAACGTTAGGGTTAATGTTAGGGTAAGGGTTAGGGTTAAGTTTAGGGTTAGGGTTAGGTTAGGGTTAGGGTTAGAGTAAGGATTAGGGTTAGCGTTAGGGTTAGGGTAAGGGTTAGGGTTAGGGTTATTGTTACGGTTAGGGTTAGGGGTTAGTGTTAGGATTAGGTTTAGGGTTAGGATTAGGGTACGATAAATGTTAGGGTTAGGGATAGGGTTAGGGGTCAGGTTAGGTAAGGGTTAGGGTTAGGGTAAGTGTAAGGGTTAGGGTTAGGGTTAAGTTTAGGGTTAGAGTAATGGTTAGGGTTAGGGTTAGGGTTAGGTTTAGGTTTAGGGTAAGGGTAAGGGATAGGGTTAGGATTAAAGTTAGGGTTAGGGGAATGGTTAGGGGTAGGGGTAGGGTTAGGTTTAGGGTAAGTGTAAGGTTTAGGATTAAGGTTAGGGTTAGGGTTGGGGTAAGGGTTAGGGTTAGGTTTAGGGTTAGGTTTAGGGTAAGGGTAAGGGTTAGGTTTCGGGTTATGGTTAGGTTTAGAGTTAGGGTTAGGGTTATGGTTAGGGTAAAGATAAGGGTTAGGGTTAAGGTGAGGGTTAGCTTTAGGGTTAGGGTTAGGGTTAGGGTTAATGTTAGGGTCAGGGTGATGGTAAGTGTAAGGGTTAGGGTTAGGGTTAGGTTTAGGGTTAGGGTTAGCGTTAGGGTAAGGGTTAGGGTTAGGGTTAGTTTAAGGATAAGGGTTAGCGTTAGGGTTAGGGTTAGATTTAGGGTTGGGGTTAAGGTTAGGTTTAGGGTTAGGGTAAGTGTAAGGGTTAGGGTTAGGGTTAGGTTAAGGGTTAGGGTTAGGAAAGTGTTAGGGTTAGGGTTAGGTTTAGGGTTACTCTAAGGGTTAGGGTTAGTGTTAGGGTAAGTGTATGTGTTAGGGTTAGGGTTAGGTTTAGGGTACGGTAAGGTTTAGGGTTAGGATTAAGGTTAGGGTTAGGGTAAGGGTAAGGGTTAGGTTTAGGGTTAGGGTTAGGGTTAGGGTTAGGGTTAGGGTTAGGTTTAGGGTTAACGTAAGGATGAGTGTTAGGGTAAGGGTTAGGGTAAGGGTTAGGTTAGGGTTAGGGTTATAGTAGGGGTTAGGGGAAGGGTAAGTGTTAGGGGTAGGGTTATGGTTAGGATAAGGGTAAGGGTTAGGTTTAGGCTTAGGGGTTAGGGTTAGGGTTAGGTTTAGAGTGAGGATTAGGTTAAGGGTAAGGGTTAGGGTTAGGGTTAGGGTTAGTGTTAGGTTTAGGGTTAGGGTTAGGGTAAGGGGAAGGGTTAGGATTAGTTTTAGGATTAAGGGTTAGGGTTAGGGTTAGGGTTAGGTTTAGGTTTACGGTTAGGTTTAGGGTTACGTTTAGGGTTAGGGATAGGGTTAGGTTAAGGGTTTGTGTAAGGGTTAAGGTTAGGGTTAGGGTTAGGATAAGGGTTAGGATTATGGTTAGGTTTAGGGTAGCGTTAGGGTTAGGGTCAGGGGTAGGGTAAGTGTTAGGGTTAGTGTTAGGGTTAGGGTTAGGTTTAGGATAAGGGTTAGGGTTTGGGATAGGGTTAGGGTAAGGGTAAGGGTTAGGGTTAGGGTTAGGTTTAGTGTTAGGGTTAGGGTTATGGTAAGGGTAAGCTTTAGTGTTAAGTTTAGGGTGAGGTTTAGGTTTAGGGTTAGGGTTAGGGTTTGGATAAGGATAAGGGTTAGGGTTAGGATTAGGGTTAGGGTTAGGGTAAGGGTTAGGGTTAGGGTTAGGGTTAGGGTTAGGTTTAAGGTTAGTGTTAGGGTAAGGGTAAAGTTTCGGGCTAGGGTTAGGGTTAGGGTTAAGGTTATGGTTAGGGTTAGGGTTAGGGTTAGGGTAAGGGTTACGGTTAGGGTTAGGGTAAGGTTTAGGGTTAGGTTTAGTGTTAGGGTTAGAGTTAGGTTTAGGTTTAGGGTAAGGGTTAGGGTTAGGGTTAAGTTTAGGGTTAGGGTTAGGGTGAGGGTTAGGGTAAGGATTAGGGTTTGGGTTAGGGTTAGGGTAAGGGTTAGGGTTAGAGTTAGGGTAAGGGTTAGGGTTAGGGTTACGGTTAGGGTAAGGGTAAGGGTTAGTGTTAAGTTTAGGGTTAGGATTACGTTTAGGGTTAGGTTTAGGGTTAGGGTAAGGATAAGTGTTAGGTTTAGGATTAGGGTTAGGGTTAGGGTAAGGGTTAGGTTTAGGGTTAGGGTTAGGGTAAGGGTTAGGTTTAGGGTTAGTGTTAGGGTAAGGGTAAAGTTTCGGTTTAGTGTTAGGGTTAGGGTTAAGGTTATGGTTAAGGTTAGGGTTAGGGTAAGGGTTAGGGTTAAGGTTAGGGTAAGATTTAGGGTTAGGTTTAGGGTTAGGGTTAGAGTTAGGTTCAGGGTTAGGGTAAGGGTTAGGGTTAGGGTTAAGTTTAGGGTTAGGGTTAGGTTAGGGTTAGGTTTAGGGTAAGGATTAGGGTTAGGGTTAGGTTTAGGGTTAGAGTTAGGGTAAGAGTAAGGGTTAGGTTTAGGTTAGGGTTAGGTTTTGGGTTATGGTTAGGGTTATGGTTAGGGTAAAGATAAGTTTTAGGGTTAAGGTTAGGGTTAGGTTTAGGGTTAAGTTTAGAGTAATGTTAGGGTTAGAGTGATGGTAAGTGTAAGGGTTAGGGTTAGGTTTGGGGTTAGGGTTAGGATAAGGGTAAGGGTTAGGGTTAGAGTTAGGGTTAGGGTAAGGGTAACGGTTAGGGTTAAGGTTAGGGTTAGGGTAGGGTTAGTTATAGGGATAGGGTTAGGGTAAGAGTAAGGGTTAGGGTTAGTGTTAGGGTTAGGGTTAGGTTTAGGGTTACGGTAAGGGTTAGGGTTAGGGTTCGGGTTAGGGTTGGGTTTAGAGTAAGGGTTAGGGTTAGGTTTAGAGTAAGGGTAAGTTTTAGGGTTAGGGTTAGAGTTAGGGTTAGGGTAAGGGTAAGGGTAAGGGTTAGGGTTAGGGTTAGAGTGAGGTTTAGAATTAGGGTAAGGGTAATGGTTAGGGTTAAGTTTAGGATTAGGGTTAGGTTAGGGTTAGGGTTAGGGATAGTGTTAGTGTAAGGGTTAGGGTTATGTTTATGGTAAGTTTTAAGGTTAGGGTTCAGTTTAGGTTTAGGGTTAGGGTTAGGGTTAGGGTAAGGGTAACGGTTAGGGTTAGGGTTAGGGTTATGTTTAGGGTTAAGGTTTTGTGTTAGGGTTAGGGTTAGGGTTAAGTTTAGGTTTAATGTTACGTTTAGGGTTAGGTTTAGGTTTAGGGTTAAGGTTAGGTTTAGGGTAAGGGTAAGGGTTTGGGTTAAGTTTAGGGTTATGGTTAGGGTTAAATTTAGGCTTAGGGTTAGGGTTAGGGTAAGGGCAAGATTTAGGTTTAGGGTTAGGGTTAGGGTTAGGTTTAGGTTTAGGGTTAGGGTAAAGGTAAAGGATAGGATTAGGGTTAGGATTAGGGTTAGGGTAAGATTTAGGGTTAGGTTTAGGGTTAGGGTAAGGGTTATGGTTAGGGTTATGGTTACGTTTAGGGTTAGGGGTTAGGGCTAGGGTTAGGTTTAGGATTAGGGTTAGGGAAAGGATTACAGTTAGGGTTAGGGATAGCGTTAGGTTTCGGGTAAGATTTAGGGTTAGGGTTAGTTTAAGGGTAAGAGTTAAGGTTGGGTTAGGGTTAGGGTTAAGGTTAGGTTTAGGGTTAGTGTTAGGTTAAGGGTAAAGGTTCGGGTTAGGGTTAGGGTTAAGGTTATGGTTAACGTTAGGGTTAATGTTAGGGTAAGGGTTAGGGTTAAGTTTAGGGTTAGGGTTAGGTTAGGGTTAGGGTTAGAGTAAGGATTAGGGTTAGCGTTAGGGTTAGGGTAAGGGTTAGGGTTAGGGTTATTGTTATGGTTAGGGTTAGGGGTTAGTGTTAGGATTAGGTTTAGGGTTAGGATTAGGGTACGATAAATGTTAGGGTTAGGGATAGGGTTAGGGGTCAGGTTAGGTAAGGGTTAGGGTTAGGGTAAGTGTAAGGGTTAGGGTTAGGGTTAAGTTTAGGGTTAGAGTAATGGTTAGGGTTAGGGTTAGGGTTAGGTTTAGGTTTAGGGTAAGGGTAAGGGATAGGGTTAGGATTAAAGTTAGGGTTAGGGGAATGGTTAGGGTTAGGGGTAGGGTTAGGTTTAGGGTAAGTGTAAGGTTTAGGATTAAGGTTAGGGTTAGGGTTGGGGTAAGGGTTAGGGTTAGGTTTAGGGTTAGGTTTAGGGTAAGGGTAAGGGTTAGGTTTAGGGTTATGGTTAGGTTTAGAGTTAGGGTTAGGGTTATGGTTAGGGTAAAGATAAGGGTTAGGGTTAAGGTGAGGGTTAGCTTTAGGGTTAGGGTTAGGGTTAGGGTTAATGTTAGGGTAAGGGAGATGTTAAGTGTAAGGGTTAGGGTTACGGTTAGGATTAGGGTTTAGGGTTAGAGTTAGGTTTAGGGTTAGGATTAGGGTAAGGATAAATGTTATGGTTAGGGATAGGGTTAGGGTTAGGGTTAGGTTTAGGGTTAGGGTTAGGGTTAATGTTAGGGTTAGGGTGATGGTAAGTGCAAGGGTTAGGGTTAGGGTTAGGGTTAGGGTTAGGTTAAGGGTGAGGGTTAGGGTTAGGGTTAGGGTTACGGTTAGGGTAAGGATAAGGGTTAGGGTTAAGTTTAGGGTTAGGGTTAGGAATAGTTATACAGATAGGGTTAGGGTTAGGGTAAGGGTTAGGGTTAGGGTTAGGGTTAGGGTTAGGGTTAGGAGTAGTTATACGGATAGGGTTAGGGTAAGGGTAAGGGTTAGGGTTAGGATTAGGGATGGGTTAGGGTTAGGGTAAGGGTTAGGGTTAGGTTTAGGGTTAGGGTGAGGGTAAGGGTAAGGGTTAGTGTTAGTGTTAGGGTTAGGTTTAGGTTTGAGGTTAGGTTTAGGATTAGGGTAAGGGTAAGGGTTAGGGTTAGGGTTAGGGTAAGGGTTAAAGTTAGGGTTAGGGTTAGGGGTTAGGGTTAGGGTTAGTGTTAGGGTTAGGGTTAGGTTTAGGGTTAGGGTTAGGGGTTAGGGTTAGGGTTAGTGTTAGGGTTAGGGTTAGGTTTAGGGTTAGGGTTAGGTTTAGGGTAAGGTTTAGCGTCAGGTTTAGGGTAAGGGTATGGTTTAGGGTTAGAATTAGGGTTTGGGTTAGGGTAAGGGTTAGGTTTCGGGTTAGGGTTACGTTTAGGGTTAGAGTAAGGGTAAGGTTTAGGGTTAGAGTTAGGGTAAGGGTTAGGGGTAGGGTTAGGGTAGGGTTTAGGGTAAGGGTAAGTGTTTAGGTTAGGGTTAAGGTTAGGATAAAGTCAGGGGTAGGGGTAGGGTTAGGGTTATGGTTAGGTGTTAGGGTTAGGGTTAGGTTTAGTTTTAGGGTTAGGTTTTGGTTAAGGGTAAGGGTTAGGGTTAGGTTTAGGGTTAGTGTTAGTGTAAGGTTTAGGGTTAGGGTTAGGGTAAAGGCAAGGGTTAGAGTTTGGTTTAGTGTTAATATTAGGGTTAGGGTTAGGGTTAGCGTTAGGATAAGGGTAAATGTTAAGGTTAGGGTTAGGGTTAGGTTTAAGGTTATTGTTAAGGTTATGGTTAGGTTTAGGATAAGGGTTAGCGTTAGAGTTACGGTAAGGTTTATTGTTAGGGTTAGTGTTAGAGTTAGAATTAGGTTTAGGGTTAGGGAAAGGGTAAGGTTTGGGTTAAGTTTAGGGTTAGGGTTAGTTTAAGGGTTAAGTTTAGGGGTTAGTGTTAGTGTTAGGGTAAGGGTAAGGGTTAGGGTTAGGGTTAGGTTTAGGGTAAGGGTAAGGGTTAGGGTTAGAGTTAGGGTTAGGTTTAGCGTTAGGGTTAGGGTTAGGGTTAGGGTAAGGTTAAGTGTTAGGGTTATAGTTAGGGTTAGGACTAGGTTTAAGGTTAGGGTTATGGTTATGGTAAGGATAACGGTTAGGGTTAGGATTAGGGTTAGGCTTACCGTAAATGTTAGAATTACGTTTAGGGTTAGGTTTAGGGTTAGGTTTAGCGTTAGAGTTAGGGTAAGGGTAAAGGTTCAGGTTAGGGTTAGGGTTAGGGTTATGTTAGGGTTAGGGTTAGGGTTAGGGTTAGGTTTAGGGTTAGGATTAGGGTACGGATAAATGTTAGGGTTATGGTTAAGGTTATGGTTAAGGTTACGGTTAGGGTTAGGGTTAGGTTTAGGGTTAGGGTAAAGATAAGCTTTAGGGTTAAGGTTAGGGTTAGGTTTAGGGTTAGGGTTAGGGTTAATGTTATGGTTAGGGTGATGGTAAGTGTAAGGTTTAGGGTTAGGTTTAGGGTTAGGTTTAGTTTAAGGGTTAGGGTTAGGGTTACGGTTAGGGTAAGGGTAAGGGTTAGGGTTAAGGTTAGGGTTAGGGTTAGGGTTAGTTATAGGGATAGGGTTAGGATAAGGGTAAGGGTTAGGGTTAGGATTAGTTTTACGGTTAGAGTTAGGGTAAGGGTTAGGGTTAGGTTTAGGGTTAGGGTGAGGGTAAGGTTAAGGGTTAGCGTTAGGGTTAGGGTTAGGTTTATGGTTGGGGTTAAGGTTAGGTTTAGGTTAGGGTAAGTGTAAGGGTTAGGGTTAGGGTTAGGGTAAGGGTTAGGGTTAGGGTTAGGGTTAGGGTAAGATTTAGGGTTAGGGTCAGGGTAAGAGATAGGGTTAGGGTTAGGTTTAGGGGTTACGGTAAGGGTTAGGGTTAGGTTTAGGGTTAGGTTTAGGGTAAGGGTTAGGGTTAGGTTTAGGGTGAGGGTAAATTTAGGGTTAGGATTAGGTTTAGGGTAAGGATAAGGGTCAAGGTTAGGGTTAGGGTTGGGGTTAGGGTAAGGGTAAGTGTTAGGGTTAGGGTTAGGGTTAAGGGTTAGGGTTAGGGTTAGTGTTAGGGTTAGGTTTAGGGTTAGGTTTAGGGTAAAGGTAAGGGTTAGGGTAAGGGTTAGGGTTAGGGTTACGGTTAGTGTTAGGTTGAGGGCTAGGGTTATGGTAAGGGCAAGGGTTAGCATAGGGTTAGGGTTAAGTTTAGGTTTAGGTTCAGGGTTATGGTAAGGGTTAGGGTTAGGGTTAGAGTAAGGGTATGTGTTAGGGTTAGGGTTAGGGTTAGGGTTATGGTTAGCGTTTGGGTAAGGGTAAGGGTTAGGGTTAGGGTTAGGATTAAGTTAAGGGTTAGGGTTAGGGTTAGGGTTAGGTTTAGGGTAAGGGTTAGTGTTAGGTTTAGGGTAAGGGTAAGGTTTAGGGTTAGGATTAGGGTTAGGGTTAGGGTAAGGGTAAGGGTTATGTTTAGGGTTAGGGTTAGGGTAGGGGTTAGGGTAAGGGTAACTGTTAGGTTTAGGTTTAGGGTTAGAATAAGGGTAAGGGTTAGGGTTAGGGTTAGGGTTAGGGTTAGGGGTTAGGTTTAGGATTAGTGTTAGGGTTAGGGTTAGGTTTAGGGTTACGGTTAGGGTTAGGGTTAGTGTTAGGTTTAGGGTTCGGGTTAGGGTAAGGGCAAGGGTTATGATTAGGGTTAGGGTTAAGGTTAGGGTTAGTTTTAGGGTTAGGGTTAGGGTAAGGGTATGTGTTAGGGTTAGGGTTAGAGTTAGGGTAAGGGTTAGCATTTGGGTAAGGGTAAGGGTTAGCTTTAGGGTTAGGGTTAATTTAAGGGTAATGGTTAGGGTTAGGTTTAGGGTAAGGTTATGTGTTAGGGTTAGGGTTAGGGTTAGGGTAAGGGTTAGCGTTTGGGTAAGGGTATGGGTTAGCTTTAGGGTTACGGTTAAGGTAAGGGTAAGCGTTAGGGATAGTTTTAGGGTTAGGGTTAGGTTTAGGGTAAGGGTTAGGGTCAGGTTTAGGGTCAGGGTATGGTTTAGGGTTAGGTTTAGGGTTTGGGTTAGGGTAAGGGTAAGGGTTAGGGTTAGGGTAAGGGTTAGGGTATGGTTTAGGGCAAGGGTAAGTGTTTGGGTTAGGGTTAGGGTTAGGATAAGGTAAGGGGTAGGGGTGGGGTTAGGGTTAGGGTTAGGGGTTAGGATTAGGGTTAAGTTAGGGTTAGGGTTAGGGTAAGGGAAATGGTTAGGGTTAGTGTTAGGGTTAGGGTTAGTGTAAGGTTTAGGGTTAGGGTTCGGGTAAGGGCAAGGGTTAGGGTTAGGTTTAGGGTTAGATTAGGCTTAGGGTTAGGGTTAGCGTTAGGATAAGGTTAAATTTTAGGGTTAGGGTCAGGGTAAGTGTTAGGGTTAAAGTTAGGGTTAGGATTAGGTTTAGGGTTAGGGTTAGGGTTAGGGTAAGGATAAGGGTTAGGGTTAGGATTAGGGTAAAGGTTAGGGTTAGGTTTAGGGTTAGGTTTAGGGTTAGAGTTAGGGTAAGGGTAAAGGTTCGGGTTAGGGTTAGGGTTAGGTTTAGGTTAGGGTTAGGGTTAGGGTTAGGTTTAGGGTTAGGATTAGGGTAAGGATAAATGTTAGGGTTAGGGTTAAGGTTATGGTTAAGGTTAGGGTTTGGGTTAGGGTTAGGGTAAGGTTGAGGGTAAGGGTAAGGTTTAGGATTAGGGTTAGGTTAGGGTTTGGGTTAGGGTTAGTGTAAGTTTAGGGTTAGGGTTAGGGTTAGGGTAAGGGTTAGGGTTAGAGATTGGGTTAAGGTTAGGGTTAGGGTTTAGGGTTAGATTTAGGTTTAGGGTGAGGATTAGGGTAAGGATAAATGTTAGGGTTAGGGATAGGGTTAGGGTTCAGTTTAGGTTTAGGGTTAGGGTTAGTGTAAGGGTAAGTGTTAGCGTTGTGTTAAGGTTAGTGTTAAGGTTAGGGTTAGGGTTAGGGTAAGGGTAAGGGATAGGGTTTAGGGTTAATGTTAGGGTTAGGGTAATGTTTAGTGTTAGGGTTAGGGTTAGGGTAAGGGTAAGGTTAGGGTTAAGGTTAGGGTTAGGGTTAGTTTTAGGGTTAGGGTTAGGGTTAGGGTAAGCGTTAGGGTTAGGGTTAGGTTTAGGGTTAGGGTAAGTGTTAGGGTTAGTGTTATGGTTAGGCTTAGGGTTAGGGTAAGGTGTAGGGTTAGGGTTAGGGTTGTGGTAAGGGTAAGGGTTAGGGTTAGGGTTAGGGTTAGTTATAGGTTTAGGGATAGGGTTAGGGTTAGGGTAAAGGTAAGTGTTAGTGTTAAGATTAGGATTAGGGTTAGGTTTAGGGTTAGGTTACGGTTAGGGTTAAGTTTAGGGTTAGGGTTAGGGTTAGGGTAAGGTTTAGGGTTAGGGTTAGGGTTAGGATTAGGGTAACGGTTAGGGTTAGGGTTAGGGTAAGGGTTAGGGTTAGGTTTAGGATTAGGGTTAGCGTTAGAGTTAGGTTAGGGTAGGGGTTAGGGTTAGGGTTAGGGTTAGGTTTATGGTTAGGGTTACGGTTAGGGTTAGGTTTAGGGTTAAGGTTAGGGTTAGGGTTAGGGTTAGTTTTAGGGTTAGAGTAAGGGTTAGGGTTAGGGTTAGGGTTATGGTTAGGGTAAGGATAAGAGTTAGGGTTAGCGATAGGGTTAGGGTTCGGGATAGGTTTAGGGTTAGGCTTAGGGTAAGGCTAAGATTTAGGGTTGGGTTAGGGTTATTGTTAGGTTTAGGGTTAGGTTTAGGGTAAGGGCAAGGGATATGATTATGGTTAGGGTTAAGGTTAGGGTTAGTTTTAGGGTTAGGTTTAGGGAAAGGGTATGTGTTAGGGTTAGGGTTAGAGTTAGGGTAAGGGTTAGCGTTTGGGTAAGGGTAAGGGTTAGCTTTAGGGTTAGGGTTAAGTTAAGGTTAAGGGTTAAGGTTATGGGTAGGGTTAGGTTAGGTTTAGGGTAATTGTTAGGCTCAGGTTTAGGGTAAGGATATGGTTTAGGGTTAGGATTAGGTTTTGGGTTAGGGTAAGGGTAAGGGTTAGGGTTAGGGTTAGGTTTAGGTTTAGGGTAAGGGTAAGGGTTAGGGTTAGAGTTAGGGTAAGGGTTAGGGTTAGGGTTAGGGTTAGGGTAGGGGTTAGGGTAAGGGTAAGTGTTTGGGTTAGGGTTAGGTTTAGGACAAGGTAAGGGGTAGGGGTAGGGTTAGGGTTAGGTTTAGGGGTTAGGGTTAGGGTTAGGGTTAGGTTTAGGGTTAGGGTTAGGGTAAGGATAAAGGTTAGGGTTAGTGTTAGGGTTTGGGTTAGTGTAAGGTTTAGGGTTAGGGTTAGGGTAAGGGTAAGGGTTAGGGTTAGGTTTAGGGTTAAGTTTAGGGTTAGGGTTAGGATAAGGGTAAATGTTAGGGTTAGGGTAAGGTTAAAGGTTATTGTTAGGGTTATGGTTATGGTTAGGGTAAGGGTTAGGGTTAGGTTTAGGGTTAGGTTAGGGTAAGGGTAAGGGTTAGGGTTACCGTTAGTGTTAGGTTTAGAGTTAGGGTTAGCGTAAGGGCAAGGGTTAGGATTAGGGTAAGGATAAATGTTAGGGTTAGGTTTAGGGTTACGGTAAGGGTTAGGTTTAGGGTTAGAGTAAGGGTACGTTTTAGGGTTAGGGTTAGGGTTAGGGTTAGCGTTTGGGTAAGGGTAAAGGTTAGGGTTAGGGTTAGGATTAAGGTAAGTTTAGGGTTAGGGTTAGGATTAGGGTTAGGTTTAGGGTAAGGGTTTGGGTTAGGTTTAGGGTAAGGGTAAGGTTTAGGGTTAGAATTAGGGTTATGGTTAGGGTAAGGGTAAGGGTTATGGTTATGGTTAGGGTTAGGGTAGGGGTTAGGATAAGGGTAAGTGTCAGGTTTAGGGTTAGGGTTAGGATAAGGGTAAGGGTTAGGGTTAGGGTAAGGGGTTAGGGTTAGGGTTAGGGTTAGGGTTAGGGTTAGGTTTAGGGTTAGGTTTAGAGTAAAGGTAAGGGTAAGGGTTAGGTTTAGGGTTAGGGTTAGTGTTAGGTTTAGAATTAATGTTAGGGTAAGGGCAAGGGTTAGGGTTAGGTTTAGGTTTAGTGTTAGTGTTAGGTTTATGGTTAGGTTTAGGGTAAGGGTATGTGTTAGGGTTAGGGTTAGGGTTAGGGTAAGGGTTAGCGTTTGGGTAAGGCTAACGGTTAACTTTAGGGTTACGGTTAAGGTAAGGGTAAGCGTTAGGGTTAGGGTTAGGGTAAGGGTTAGGTTTAGGGTAAGGGTTAGGGTCAGGTTTAGGGTAAGGGTATGGTTTAGGGTTAGGATTAGGGTTTGGGTTAGGGTAAGGGTAAGGGTTAGGTTTAGGGTAAGGGTTAGGGTATGGTTTAGGGTAAGGGTAAGTGTTTGGGTTATGGTTATGGTTAGGATAACGTAAGGGGTAGGGGTGGGGTTAGGGTTAGGGTTACGGGTTAGGGTTAGGGTTAAGTTAGGGTTAGGGTTAGGGTAAGGGAAATGGTTAGGGTTAGTGTTAGGGTTAGGGTTAGTGTAAGGTTTAGGGTTAGGGTTAGGGTAAGGGCAAGGGTTAGGTTTAGGTTTAGGGTTAGATTAGGCTTAGGGTTAGGGTTAGCGTTAGGATAAGGGTAAATTTTAGGGTTAGGGTGAGGGTTAAGGTTATTGTTAGGGTTATGGTTAGGGTTAGGGTAAGGGTTAGGGTTAGGGTTACGTTAAGGTTTATGGTTAGGGTTAGTGTTAGAGTTAGAGTTAGGTTTAGGGTTAGGGAAAGGGTAAGGTTTGGGTTAAGTTTAGGGTTAGAGTTAGGTTAAGGGTTAAGGTTAGGTGTTAGTGTTAGGAGTAGGGTTAGAGTTAGGGTAAGGGTTAGGGTTAGGGTTAGGTTTAGGGGAAGGGTAAGGGTTAGGGTTAGAGTTAGGGTTAGGTTTAGAATTAGGGTTAGGGTTAGGGTTAGGGTAAATATGGGTTAGGGTTAGGATTAGGGTAAAGGTAAGGGTTAGGTTTAGGGTTAGGTTTAGGGTTAGAGTTAGGGTAAGGGTAAAGGTACGGGTTAGGGTTACGGTTAGGGTTAGGTTAGGGTTAGGGTTAGGGTTAGGTTTAGGGTTAGGATTAGGGTAAGGATAAATGTTAGGGTTAGGGTTAAGGTTATGGCTAAGGTTAGGGTTTGGGTTAGGTTTAGGGTTAGGTTTACAGTAAGGGTAAGGTTTAGGGTTAGGGTTAGTGTTAGGGTTAGAGTTAGAGATAGGGTTAGGGTAAGGATAACGGATAGGGTGAAGTTTAGGGTTAGGGTTAGGTTAGGGTTAGGGTTAGGGTTAGAGTAAGGTTAGGGTCAGGGTTAGAGTTAGGTTTAGGGTTAGGATTAGGGTAAGGGTAAATGTTAGGATTAGGGATATGGTTAGGGTTCAGTTTAGGGTTAGGGTTAGGGTTAGTGTAAGGGTAAGAGTTAGCGTTGTGTTAGGGTTAGTGTTAAGGTTAGGGTTAGGTTTAGGGTAAGGGTAAGGGATAGGGTTAGGGTTAAGGTTAGGGTTAGGGTAATGGTTAGGGTTAGGGTTAGGGTTAGGGTAAGGGTAAGGTTAGGGTTAAGGTTAGGGTTAGGGTAAGGGTAAAGGTTAGGGTTAGGTTAAGGGTTAGGTTTAGGGTTAGGTTTAGGGTTAGGTTTAGGGTTAGGGTTAGATTTAGGGTTAGGGTTAGTGTTATGGTTAGGGTAAAGATAAGGTTTAGGGTTAAGTTTAGGGTTAGGTTTAGGGTTAGGATTAGCGTTAATGTTAGGGTTAAGGTGATGGTAAGTGTAAGGGTTAGGGTTATGTTTAGGGTTTGGTTTAGCGTAAGGGTAAGGGTAAGGGTTAGGGTTAGGTTTAGGGTTAGGGTTAGGCTTAGGGATAGGTTTAAGGTTAGGATTAGTGTTAGGGTTAGGGTTAGGTGTAGGGATAGGTTTACGGATAGGGTTAGGGTTAGGTTTAGGGTTACAGTTAGGGTTAGGTTTAGGGTTAGGGTCAGGGTAAGGGTAAGGTTTAGCCTTAGGGTTAGGGTTAGGGTTGGGGTTAAGGTTAGGTTTAGGGTTAGGGTAAGGGTAAGGGTAAGGGTTAGGGTTAGGGTTAGGTTTAGGTTTACGGTAAAGGTTAGGGTTAGGGTTAGCGTAAGGGTATGTGTTAGGGTTAGGGTTTGGGTTAATGTTAGGGTTAGGATTAAGGTAAGTGTTAGGGTTAGGGTAGGGTTAGGTTTAGGTTTATGGTAAGCGTTAGGGTTAGTTTTGGGGTAAGGGTAAGATTTAGGGATTGGATTAGGGTAAGGGTAAGGGTTAGGTTTAGGGTTAGGGTTAGGGTTAGGGTTAGGGTTAGGTTTGGGGTTACGGTTAGGGTTAGGTTTAGGGTTAGGGTCAGGGTTAGGTTTAGGGAAACGATAAGGGTTAGGGTTAAGGTTAGGGTTAGGGTTAGATTTAGGATTAGGGTTAGAGTTAGGGTAAGGGCAAGGTTTAGGGTTAGGATTAGGGTGGTTAGGGTACGGGTAAGGGTTATGGTTAGGGTTAGCGTTAGGGTAGGGGTTAGGGTAAGGGTAAGTGTTAGGTTTAGGGTTAGGGTTAGGATAAGGGTAAGGGTTAGGTTTGGGGTTAGGTTTAGGGGTTAGGGTTAGGGTTAGTGTTAGGTTTAGGGTTAGGTTTAGGGTTAGGTTTAGGGTAAGGGTAAGGATTAGCGTTAGGTTTAGGGTTAGGGTTAATGTTAGGTTTAGGGTTAGGGTTAGGGTAAGGGCAAGGGTTAGGGTTAGGTTTAGGGTTAGTGTTAGTATTAGGTTTAGGGTAAGGGTATGTGTTAGGGTTAGGGTTAGGGTTAGGGTAAGGGTTAGCTTTAGGGTTACGGTTAAGGTAAGGGTAAGCGTTAGGGTTAGGGTTAGGGTTAGGGTTAGGTTTAGGGTTAGGGTCAGGGTTAGGGTTAGGGAAAGGGTAAGGGTTAGGGTTAAGGTTAGGGTTAGGGTTAGGGTTAGGTTTAGGATTAGGGTTAGAGTTAGGGTAAGGGAAAGGTTTAGGGTTATTATTAGGGTGGTTAGTGTAAGGGTTAGCGTTAGGGTTAGGGTTAGGGTTAGGTTTAGGATTAGGGTTAGGGTAAAGGTAATGTTTAGGGTTAGGGTTAGGGTTAGGATTAGGGTTAGGTTTAGGGTTAAGGTTAGGGTAGGGATAAGAGTTAGGGTTACGGATAGGGTTAGGTTTCGCGTAAGGTTTAGGGTAAGGGTTAGGTTAAGGGTAAGAGTTAGGGTTGGGTTAATGTTAGGCTTAAGGTTAGGGTTAGGGTTACGGTAAGGGTTAGGTTTAGGGTTATTTTTAGGGTTAGAGTTTGGGTTAATGTTAGGGTTAGGGTTAGAGTTAGGGTAAGGGTTAGGGTTAGGTTTAGGTTTAGGGTTAGGGTTAGGGTTAGGGTTAGGGTTAGGGTAGGGGTTAGGGTAAGGGTAAGTGTTAGGTTTAGGTTTTGGGTTAGAATAAGGGTAAGGGTTAGGGTTAGGGTTAGGGTTAGGGTTAGGGGTTAGGTTTAGGATTAGTGTTAGGGTTAGGGTTAGGTTTAGGGTTAGGGTTAGGGTTAGGGTTAGTGTTAGGTTTAGGGTTAGGGTTAGGGTAATGGCAAGGGTTATGATTAGGGTTAGGGTAAAGGTTAGGGTTAGTTTTTGGGTTAGGGTTATGGTAAGGGTATGTGTTAGGGTTAGGGTTAGAGTTAGGGTAAGGGTTAGCGTTTGGGTAAGGGTAAGGGTTAGCCTAGGGTTAGGGTTAAGTTAAGGGTAATGGTTAGGGTTAGGTTTAGGGTAAGGTTATGTGTTAGGGTTAGGGTTAGGTTTAGGGTAAGGGTTAGCGTTTGGGTAAGGGTATGGGTTAGCTTTAGGGTTACGGTTAAAGTAAGGGTAAGCGTTAGGGTTAGTTTTAGGGTTAGGGTTAGGTTTAGGGTAAGGGTTAGGGTCAGGGTTAGGGTTAGGGAAAGGGTAAGGGTTAGGGTTAAGGTTAAGGTTAGGGTTAGGTTTAGGGTAAGGGTTAGCTTTAGGGTTACGGTTAAGGTAAGGGTAAGCGTGAGGGTTAGGGTTAGGGTTAGGGTTAGGTTTAGGGTTAGGGTTACGGTAAGGGTTAGGGATAGGGTTCGGTTTAGGGTAAGGGTAAGGGTTAGGGTTAGAGTTAGGGTTAGGTTTAGAGTTAGGGTTAGGGTTAGGGTAAGGGTAAGTGTTAGGGTTAAAGTTAGGGTTAGGATTAGGTTTAGGGTTAGGGTTAGGGTTAGGGTTAGAGTTAGGGTTACGGTTAGGGTTAGGACTTAGGGTTAGAGTTAGGTTTAGGGTTAGGATTAGGGTAAGGATAAATGTTAGGTGTAGGGATAGGGTTAGGGTTCAGTTTAGGTTTAGGTTTAGGGTTAGGGTAAGGGTAAGAGTTAGCGTTGTGTTAGGGTTAGTGTTAAGGTTAGAGTTAGGGTTAGGGTAAGGGTAAGGAATAGGGTTAGGGTTAAGGTTACGGTTAGGGTAATGTTTAGGGTTAGGGTTAGGTTTAGGGTGAGGGTAAGGGTTAGGGTTAAGGTTAGGGTAGGTTTAGGGTTAGGGTTAGGGTTAATGTTAGGGTTAGGGTAATGGTAAGTGTAAGGGTTAGGGTTAGGTTTAGGGTTAGGGTTAGGTTAAGGGTAAGGGTTAGGGTTAGGGTTAGGGTTAGGGTTAGGGTTAGGGTAAGGGTAAGGGTTAGGGTTAAGGTTAGAGTTAGGGTTAGGATTAGATACAGGGATAGGGTTAGGGTAAGGGTAAGGGTTAGGGTTAGTATTAGGGTTAGGCTTAGGGTTAGGGTAAGAGTTAGGGTTAGGTTTAGGGTTAGGGTGAGGGTAAGGGTAAGGGTTAGATTTAGGTTTAGGGATAGGTTTAGGGTTGGGGTTAAGGTTAGGTTTAGGGTTAGAGTAAGGGTAAGGATTAGGGTTAGGGTTATGGTAAGGTTTAGGATTAGGGTTAGGGTTTATGTTAGGGTTAGTGTTAGGTTTAGGGTTACGTTAAGGGTTGGGTTAGGGTTAGGTTTAGGTTAAGGGTTAGGGTTAGGTTTAGGGTAAGAGTAAGTTTTAGGGTTAGGATTAGGGTTAGGGTAAGGGTAAGGGTATGTGTTAGGGTTAGGGTCAGAGTAGTGGTTAGGGTAAGGGTAAGTGTTAGGGTTAGGGTTAGGGTTAAGGGTTAGGTTAGGGTTACGGTTAGTGTTCGGTTTAGAGTTAGGTTTAAGGTAAGGGCAAGGGTTAGGATTAGGGTTAGGGTTAAGGTTAGGGTTAGGTTCAGGGTTACGGTAAGGGTTAGGTTTAGGGTTAGAGTAAGGGTACGTGTTAGGGTTAGGGTTAGGTTTAGGGTTAGCGTTTGGGTAAGGGTAAGGGTTAGGTTTAGGGTTAGGATTAAGGTAAGGTTAGGGTTAGGGTTAGGGTTAGGGTTATGTTTAGGGTAAGGGTTAGGGTTAGGTTTACGATAAGGTTTAGGGTTAGGGTTAGTGTTAAAGTTAGAGTTAGGTTTAGGGTTAGGGAAAGGGTAAGGTTTGGGATAAGTTTAGGGTTAGGGTAAGGTTAAGGGTTAAGTTTAGGGGTTAGTGTTAGGGTTAGGATTAGGGTTACGGTAAGGGTTAGGGATAGGGTTCGGTTTAGGGTAAGGGTTAGGGTTAGAGTTAGGGTTAGGTTTAGAGTTAGGGTTAGGGTTAGGGTAAGGGTAAGTGTTAGGGTTAAAGTTAGGGTTAGGATTAGGTTTAGGGTTAGGGTTAGGGTAAGGATTAGGGTTAGGGTTAGGGTTAGGGTTAGAGTTAGGTTTACGGTTAGGGTTAGGATTTAGGGTTAGAGTTAGGTTTAGGGTTAGGATTAGGGTAAGGATAAATGTTAGGTTTAGGGATAGGGTTAGGGTTCAGTTTAGGTTTAGGTTTAGGGTTAGGGTAAGGGTAAGAGTTAGCGTTGTGTTAGGGTTAGTGTTAAGGTTAGGGTTAGGGTTAGGGTAAGGGTAAGGGATAGGGTTAGGGTTAAGGTTATGGTTAGGGTAATGTTTAGGGTTAGGGTTAGGGTTAGGGTGAGGGTAAGGGTTGGGGTTAAGGTTAGGGTAGGTTTAGGTTTAGGGTTAGGGTTAATGTTAGGGTTAGGGTGATGGTAAGTGTAAGGGTTAGGGTTAGGTTTAGGGTTAGGGTTAGGTTAAGGGTAAGGGTTAGGGTTAGGGTTAGGGTAAGGGTAAGGGTTAGGTTTAAGGTTAGAGTTAGGGTTAGGATTAGATATAGGGATAGGGTTAGGGTAAGGGTAAGGGTTAGGGTTAGGATTAGGGTTAGGCTTAGGGTTAGGGTAAGGGTTAGGGTTAGGTTTAGGGTTAGGGTGAGGGTAAGGGTAAGGGTTAGAGTTAGGTTTAGGGATAGGTTTAGGGTTGGGGTTAAGGTTAGGTTTAGGGTTAGGGTAAGGGTAAGGGTTAGGGTTAGGGTTATGGTAAGGTTTTGGATTAGGGTTAGAGTTTATGTTAGGGTTAGTGTTAGGTTTAGGGTTACGTTAAGGTTTGGGTTAGGATTAGGTTTAGGTTAAGGGTTAGGGTTAGGTTTAGGGTAAGAGTAAGTTTTAGGGTTAGGATTAGGGTTAGGGTAAGGGTAAGGGTATGTGTTAGGGTTAGGGTTAGGGTAGTGGTTAGGGTAAGGGTAAGTGTTAGGGTTAGGGTTAGGGTTAAGGGTTAGGGTTAGGGTTAAGGTTAGTGTTCGGTTTAGAGTTAGGGTTAAGGTAAGGGCAAGGGTTAGGATTAGGGTTAGGGTTAAGGTTAGGGTTAGTTTCAGGGTTACGGTAAGGGTTAGGTTTAGGTTTAGAGTAAGGGTACGTGTTAGGGTTAGGGTTAGGGGTAGGGTTAGCGTTTGGGTAAGGGTAAGGGTTAGGTTTAGGGTTAGGATTAAGGTAAGGTTAGGGTTAGGGTTAGGGTTAGGGTTAGGGTTAGGGTAAGGGTTAGGGTTAGGTTTAGGGTAAGGGTAAGGTTTAGGGTTAGGATTAGGGTTATGGTTAGGGTAAGGGTAAGGGTTATGGTGAGGGTTAGGGTTAGGGTAGGGGTTAGGGTAAGGGTAAGTGGTAGGTTTAGGGTTAGGGTTAGGATAAGGGTAAGGGTTAGGGTTAGGGTTAGGGTTAGGGTTTATGGTTAGGGTTAGTGTTAGGATTAGGGTTAGGTTAAGGGTTAGGTTTAGGGTAAGAGTAAGTGTTAGGGTTAGGTTTATGGTTAGGGTTAGTGTTAGGTTTAGGGTTAGGGTTAGGGTAAGGGCAAGGGTTAGGGTTAGGTTTAGGGTTAATGTTAGTGTTAGGTTTAGGGTTAGGTTTAGGGTAAGGGTATGTGTTAGGGTTAGTGTTAGGGTTAGGGTAAGGGTTAGCGTTTGGGTAAGGGTAAGGGTTAGGTTTAGGTTTATGGTTAATGTAAGGGTAAGCGTTAGTGTTAGAGTTAGGTTTAGGGTTAGGTTTAGGGTAAGGGTTAAGGTCAGATTTAGGGTAAGGGTATGGTTTAGGGTTAGGATTAGGGTTTCGGTTAGGGTAAGGGTAACAGTTATGGTTACGGTTAGGTTTAGGTTTAGGGTTAGGGTAAGGGTAAGGGTTAGGGTAAGAGTTAGGGTAAGGGTTAGGGTTAGGGTAAGGGTTAGGGTAGGGTTAAGGGTAAGGGTAAGGGGTTTGGTTAGGGTTAGGGTTAGGATAATGTAAGGGGTAGGGGTGGGGTTAGGGTTAGGGTTAGGGGTTAGGGTTAGGGTTAGGGTTAAGTTTAGGGTTAGGGTTAGGGTAACGGTAATGGTTAGGGTTAGTGTTAGGGTTAGGGTTAGTGTAACGCTTAGGGTTAGTGTTAGGGTAAGGGCAAGGGTTAGGGTTAGGTTTAGGGTTAAGTTTAGGGTTAGGGTTAGGGTTAGCGTTAGCATATGGGTAAATTTTAGTGTTAGGGTTAGGATTAAGGTTATTGTTAGGGTTATGGTTAGGGTTAGGGTAAGGGTTAGGGTTAGGGTTACGGTAAGGTTTAGGGTTAGGGTTAGTGTTAGAGTTAGAGTTAGGTTTAGGGTTAGGGAAAGGGTAAGGTTTGGGTTAAGTTTAGGGTTAGGGTTAGGTTAAGGGTTAAGGTTAGGTGTTAGTGTTATGGGTAGAGTTAGAGTTAGGGTAAGGGTTAGGGTTAGGGTTAGGTTTAGGGTAAGGGTAAGGGTTAGAGTTAGAGTTAGGGTTAGGTTTAGAGTTAGGGTTAGGGTTAGGGTTAGGGTCAGGGTAAGTGTTAGGGTTAAAGTTAGGGTTAGGATTAGGTTTAGGGTTAGGGTTAGGGTTAGGGTAAGGATAAGGGTTAGGGTTAGGATTAGGGTAAAGCTTAGGGTTAGGTTTAGAGTTAGGTTTAGGGTTAGGTTTAGGGTTAGAGTTAGGGTAAGGGGAAAGGTTCGGGTTAGGGTTAGGGTTATTTTAGGGTTAGGGTTAGGGTTAGGTTTAGGGTTAGGATTAGGGTAAGGATAAATGTTAGGGTTAGAGTTAAGGTTATGGTTAAGGTTAGGGTTAGGGTTAGGTTTAGTGTTAGGTTTAGGGTAAGGGTAAGTTTTATTGTTAGTGTTAGTGTTAGGGTTAGAGTTAGAGTTAGGGTTAGGGTAAGGATAACGGTTAGGGTGAAGTTTAGGGTTAGGGTTAGGTTAGGGTTAGGGTTAGTGTAAGGTTAGGGTTAGGGTTAGGGTAAGGTTTAGGGTTAGAGTTTGGGTTACGAATAGGGTTAGGGTTTAGGGTTAGAGTTAGGTTTAGGGTTAGGATTAGGGTAAGGATAAATGTTAGGGTTAGGGATAGGGTTAGGGTTCAGTTTAGGTTTAGAGTTAGGGTTAGTGTAAGGGTAAGAGTTAGTGTTGTGTTAGGGTTAGTGTTAAGGTTAGTGTTAGGGTTAGGCTAAGGGTAAGGTATAGGGTTAGGGTTAAGGTTAGGGTTAGGGTAATGGTTAGGGTTAGGGTTAGGGTTAGGGTAAGGGTAAGGTTAGGGTTAAGGTTAGGGTTAGGTTTAGGGTAAGGGTATGGGTTAGGGTTAGGTTTAGGATTTTCTTTAGGGTTAGGTTTAGGGTTAGGGTTAGATTTAGGTTTAGGGTTAGTGTTATGGTTAGGGTAAAGATAAGGTTTAGGTTTAAGGTTAGGGTTAGGTTTAGGGTTAGGATTAGCGTTAATGTTAGGGTTAGGGTGATGGTAAGTGTAAGGGTTAGGGTTAGGTTTAGGGTTTGGTTTAGCGTAAGGGTAAGGTTAAGGGTTAGGGTTAGGGTTAAGGTTAGGCTTAGGGATAGGTTTAAGGTTAGGGTTAGGTTTAGGGATAGGGTTAGGGTTAGGGTAAGGGTAAGGGTTAGCCTTAGGATTAGGGTTAGGGTTGGGTTTAAGGTTAGGTTTAGGGTTAGGGTAAGGGTAAGGGTTAGGGTTAGGTTTAGGTTAAGAGTTAGGTTAGGGTTAGTGTTATGGTTAGGGTTAGGTTTAGGTTTACGGTAAAGGTTAGGGTTAGGGTTAGGGTTAGGGTAAGGGTATGTGTTAGGGTTAGGGTTTAGGTTAGGGTTAGGGTTAGGATTAAGGTAAGTGTTAGGGTTAGAGTAGGGTTAGGGTTAGGTTTAGGGTAAGGGTTGGGGTTATTTGTGGGGTAAGGGTAAGGTTTAGGGTTAGAATTAGGGTAAGGGTAAGGGTTAGGTTTAGGGGTAGGGTTAGGGTTAGGGTTAGGTTTAGGGTTACGGTTAAGTTTAGGTTTAGGGTTAGGGTCAGGGTTAGGGTTAGGGAAAGGGAAAGGGTTAGGGTTAAGGTTAAGGTTAGGGTTAGGGTTAGGTTTAGGATTAGGGTTAGAGTTAGGATAAGGGCAAGGTTTAGGGTTAGGATTAGGGTGGTTAGGGTAAGGGTTAGCGTTAGGGTTAGGGTTACGGTTAGGTTTAGGATTCGGGTTAGGGTAAAGGTAAAGTTTAGGGTTAGGGTTAGGGTTAGGATTAGGGTTAGGTTTAGGGTTAGGGTTAAGTTTAGTGTTAGGGTTAGGGTTAGGGTTAGGGTAAGGGTAAGGGTTAGTATTAAGTTTAGGGTTCGGGTTAGGGTTAGGGTAAGGGTTAGGGTTAGTGTTAGGGTTAGGATAAGGGTTAGGGTTAGGATTAGGGTAAGTGTTCGGGTAAGGGTAAGGGTTAGGTTTAGGGTTAGGTTTAGTGTTAGGGTTAGGGTTAGGGTAAGGGTAAGGGTTAAGGTTAGGATTAGGGGTAGGGTTAGGGTAAGGGTTAGTTTTATTGTTAGGGTTAGGGTTAGGTTTACGGTTAGTGTTAGGGTAAGGGTAAAGGTTCGGGTTAGGATTAGGGTTAGGGTTAAACTTATGGTTAAGGTTAGGGTTAGGGTTAGGGTAAGGGTTAGGGTTAGGGTTAGGGTAAGGTATAGGGTTAGGTTTAGGGTTAGGTTTAGAGTTAGGTTTAGGGTAAGGGTAAGGGGTA